>SNQJ01S0017358.1:0-21540 GCA_010110895.2 Picea sitchensis | reverse complement strand
AGGTCTTGTTCATCATACTATGAAACCATCTAGGAAAAAACAAAGACTTGTTAACTCTGCACTGAAGGCAACCTTTCAAGGTGAGTTGAAGATTTTCTTAAGGACTAAAATGTTTTTTCTAGTCCACCCTAAATGGGTTTCCAATTGGGAACCTGCTTCGAAGACCACTAATAATATTAGAACCTGCATTAGTCTTCGAACTTTCAGGCAAGAAATTAAGAGAAATCCTCTCCCCCCTCTCAGCATGAAAATGTTTCTGCAATAGGTTGTAGAGTTACACTTGGAGCCCTTACTTGACAGTTTGTTTGGTTACAATAAAATCAAGGTAGAAGGGGAAAATATTGACAGAACCACTTTTATTACTAATTGTGACACTATGTCTTACAACTTCCTGTCTTTTGGTTTATTTGATACAAGTATCACCCTAAAAGGGCCTATACACACAACCTTCGATGAGTTGGTCAGTATCCATACTTATCTTGATGATTTAATTGTATTCGGCAAAAGGTTGATAGTTACATCAGAATTTCAAGTGTTGGGTCATTTCCAGATTACTTTTGTCTTGGACACTAACTCATAAATTTCAAAGGAATTATAGAGACAATGGTTTTCCCACACCACTAACAGTCCTCGCTTGAACTATTGCGAGTGACCAACATGAAAGGTCTTCTTGCCAATTGTATTCTTCTATATACTATTAGTTTAGCTTTGCTTTCAATTTTTGGGCTTCTTTTTTTCTGCTTTACAGATTTTTTCTTTCTGAGTTGAATTTTTGTTGCGTTTTATTTCTATATTTTACTGCTGTTGTTTTAATTTCTGCATTATGACTTATGTTGCAATTTTTTTCTTTATCATATTTTAAGTGTTTGGTCAAGTTAGAAAGATGGATCAATTCTGCCATAGTGACACCTCCGCAAAAGTATTGTTAGTCAATAACAATCGAGCTTACACAATTGTTATGATCTCTCCTCTGAAGGGCCTTTGAATTTGTTACATATTTCTGCTACTATCTTACGAGGAATTAGTTTTTTCCCGCTTCTTCTTGCCATTTCTTCATCCATCGAGATCTTAAGAGCAAATCTATAAGTTTTCCTCTTTCAAGTTGAGAGCATTTTACATTCAAATGATTATGCATACAATGGTAAAACCCCTCAAACTTAACACTTTTAATGAGTTATTCCTAAATTCTCGTTCATATTTAAATCAAATCCGCTCACTTCCCCCTGTTGCATAATCATTCGAGTTGTGTATTATTGAGGTTATTATCCTTCATCTGTGAAACCATGAGTTATGAGTTATAATCTATTAAAAACAAATTTCCTTGTGGAGTCACCAGTTTGTTGACAATTTAAAACGTCAACGTAATTTCGCCCACAAAGTGTTGCTATAGCCTATTATTATATAAGACTAAATAATAATAGTAGGTGGGACCCCTTGAACTTTTGAAGAACAGATCTGTTCATTTTCAATGTTATGATGATGTGCTACAAAGGTTTACATGGTTGATGAGAATATGGTTGTCATTGATATGAGTTAAGCTTTGCGATGTTGTTCCTTCATGATATTGTAGCCTGTTATTCATATATGGTATTTGTTCTTCTCGCACCTGCACAACAAACATGTTAGTAAAATTACATGAAGGGCAGTTTTGAAGAAGGCAAAGTATTACAATGAGTGCAAAGGGACCTAGTTCTGCAATACTACATGCATAAAATATTTGTTGATTATTGTTAAACCCTAGCTAACAAGGAAATGGCTATGAAATTGTGTTAAATTACATTTTTATATGCATATGGTGGAAATTTTGGCGGTGCATTTGGCAAGGCGATAATGCAATCGTTATGCATTGGTTAATGGAATCGGTAGTTGATATACATATGTTATGAACGTCAGTGGCTCATGGAAGAAATGGCTTTGCGATTTTATATAGTCCATATGTATGGTGATTATGCTATGCTTCAGGTTGATGTTGATCACGCTATTAGTGATGATTCTATACATGATCTCTTAGGTTGTATAGTGGTCGAGCGATTTATTTGAGTTATATTGGGAATATGAATATGGTTGGCGCATTTGGCAAAGTAATAATGCAAATGGTTGATTGTTATATGGAACCTGGATTATGTTATGGTTTAAATGTGTTGATATTCTCGATGCATGGGTTGATTAATGGTGTTAATGGAGGGCTCGTTGGAATGTACTGTTGAGTAAATGAGATGTGGGTGGAGGCGACATGCATTTATTGCACATCAACTTTACCCTTCTTGTTGGCCGCCACCCTAGTTAGACTATTGTTTGATCGTGTTGTTGTGTTCATGCTCCAGATTTTTTGCATGGTGAAACTGCTCAGCCACCTCTCGTCTTAAGGATTTCGATTAACAGGTATGTCTCTTTTGCCCATTCTTGACTTCACTCTGGTTATGAAATGATTTTGGCCCAGTTGTGTGGGTTTGTGTTTGTCATGAGTGTCGCAACTGTGTGGAATTTTGGTTTTGATTGGAAAATGGATGGTTTTGTCGTGATAGTTTTAAGTTCATCGAAGTTGTTAGCCTTCCTGGGTGATAGTTCTTTGTTACCACTACGTTTTGGTTGAAGGGTTTTGTTTAAATCATGGATGGATGGTTTCCTTCATGATTCTGGGGTTTAACTAGAGCCATGTTTTCCTATGTCGACCATGTCAAGGAACTGTCTCTCATTCACAAGCGAATCATAGTCCTCCTTGCACGTACACCTTTTGCCTCAAAGTTTCACTGCAGTGATTTTCTTTCCTCCTGTGAAGGCTACCGTGAAAACCCCTAACCCTCTAGACTAGAGTTTCATAGGGATACTATCGAGTCTGCCAAGTTGTTTCCGGTTATTGTTGTCTATTACTTTGAATACGGGCTCACTCGTTGGTCATATAGCAGTCGTGTTGGTATGGATTTTCGTCACTTCCTCTGTGATAATAGCGTGAACCTTACATTGCTAATTTTCACTTCTAAAGTTCACAGTCACCCGCCCGATGTCAAAGAACTCAGTTGTTTTTAATGGAAGGGCCTTTTCCCATTTCGATTGGATGCGTGGGTATACAAAGCTACCACGGCTTGTTCGGTTGATTGGTTTTTTTCCACAACAGAGAATTGTTGGTTGATGTGCAGTCATTAGTTTTGCACTTATGGTGATTTGGTTGATGGCTGACATTGGCCACGAATGCTTAGGGTTTCTCACAAAGGTCACGTTCTGTGTATGGTGTTTTGCAAATGAAACATGGGGCATGATAAGTATGGTTTCCTTGGGGCCGAATGATAATCGAATTAGATATCTATAGAGGCATATCCATGACATCCTTGTGTTGTTGGTTGAATATCCTGAGTGCGCACAGATTGATTGAATCACGATGTGACTTAAATGAACCAACCACTTATTAATGTGCACATCCTTAGCACGATATGTTGAGTTATAATCATGACTGTGTGTTTGTTGTGATAAGTGGAAATGTTGCATTGTGGAGTTTGGTTAGTTGCACTCTATGTGTAGTATGGATAGTTTTTTTTTATACTCAGTGATGCCCTCATAGTTTTAAGCATGTTATTTATTGTAATTGACCATTGTTGATGACAGTCGCGTTGGATATTTGTCTCGGCTTTTAAGTCGCATTGAGTTGTTTTGATTTACAGTGGTATGGTTACATTGCCTTGGAAATGTACTCTTGCATAGCCTGTGTCTAAATGGTGGTTGTTGGTTGTATAGTCAATTGTCATTTCAGGCGTGGCATGTGAGGTTTTGATTATTTTGGTCTTTTTATTACATATATGTATGGGAACGAATATCATTACAGATCTTGATTGGCTCTATTTCAGAAATAGTGACTTCATTATTATTTTGGAAACATGACTTTTAAATATAGATGTGGATTGAAGAAACGTATGACAGTGGTGGATGTTGATGATTACATATTGAGAATGAGTGTTGTTGTTGGTTGTTATAAAATGCAGAATGTGCAAATAAAGGGAACAAAACCTCTTACAAATTGTGTGAAATACTTATTGTCCTGTAATGGCACTGTGTTGGATATTAATGGACAGTGAACTAGTCAAATACACAAGAATTATTACTCAGACATCTAATTGTTGGTTGATGCATCTATTCTTATTGTGGAATGTTTTATGGATCGATTGTTTAATTTCATGAATAGTAATTGTTATCCTCCCCTCTCATTATCTCACTTTCCACTAATTACAAACCCTTCACATATCCCAGATTCATTGTTTCACTCCCTGTTCTGATATTGATTACAGCCAAGAGAATTTATGTGTTAAGTGGATGAAGTGGCAATATATTCGGTAGATTGCAATGAGGTTTTATTTAGTTGATTTACAGTTGATTGTTGTTATCATTGAGCAATGACCATTTTTTTCTCCCCTTTCATTATATCATATTTTCGCTCAATACAAACCCCTCACGTTTCCTAAAAAAATGTTTGACCCCCCTGCTCGTTGATTAACATTAGAACAATTTGTATGGATTGGATTGCATAAGCCTGATACATTCTGAGCCAAATCTATTTCGTATTTTTAAGAGTTGTCATGCATGGCTATTTAAAAGACTATTTGCTAATCGATTACAAATGCAGGATGATTTTTTTCATTCGGGGAAGCCATGGCCGAGGAAACAGAGGTAGAGGTAACTGGAACCGAGGCCCAAGAAGGCCCGAGTTCTCTATAAATTTTGATGTTGATTCAGAAGATATTGGCCAATTGTTTCATGTTGGATTATTTAATTGGATTGGGCAGGGAATAGTCCAACCTAGGCCTGAAAGGCCTCCTTTCCAAGCCCCTCAAGCCCTGGTATCCCTATGCCTCCTCATGTCTCTTTACAGCCTGAAGTCCCTGAAAATGATGGCTGGCAGGAGATTGTTCACCCAGCAGTATCCCAACACCGTGGCTAGCCCAACTTGACTTTGCCTTCTCCTCCACCTTTGAACCCCATTGTCCAAGTTTCCCCTAACCACTCACTAGTGCAATCCTCCCATGCCAGCAAGAGATTGAAGACTGAATCCCACCATGCATTTGATAAAGGAAAAGATATTGGTGCCCCTTCCTCACCCTCCGATGACTCCAACAAATATGTGTCTTCACATATGCATTTGAGGGATGATTGTTCCAATGTGATCAGTGAGATAAAGCCTAAAGGCTCTGCCCAACCCAAGGCGAATTCAGGAAAATCAAGAGGTGACAGTAGAAACCAAGGAAGGGTTGCATCATAGACTGGAAAATATGGCTTTTGAATTGTATGTTATCTTATTGTTTTATGACAGTTGACTTCATGGATTTTGGACATCATGTTTTATTTTGGATATATGAATATTATTTTCAAATATTTTCAAATTTTATGAGCTAAAATTGTCAAAAGTAAATATGTTGAGGGGAGGCACAAGGTGTTGTGTTTTCTTAACAAATGGATTATGTTATAGTTGTTATGATGAGGGATGTGATTGTTCCAATGTGATCGCTGAGATAGTTTGGTGCTGCCTCAGCCAACCCAAGGCTAATTCAGAAAAGTCAAGAGGACAGTAGAAACCAAGGAAGGGTTGCATCATAGACCGGGAAAATATATTTTGAATCAGAGGTTTTTATTGTTTTATGATAGTGGATTCCATGGATTTTTGACATCATGTTTTATTTTGGATATATGAATATTATTTTCAAATATTTTCAAATTTTATGAGCTAAAATTGTCAAAAGTAAATATGTTGAGGGGAGGCGCAAGGTGTTGTGTTTTCTTAACAAAATGGATTATGTTATAGTTGTTATGATTGTTATGAACTAAAGGGACACAATGAGTCCCAATCACTAGTTATTATTTATTTATGAATCTATTATGATTATGACTTTCCCCCTAACTAAAAGTTAGTTGAGTCTTTAGTTAGCTTAACTAATAAGTTGGTTCAATTAATTCAACCAATTCTGATGAAATTAAAGCAAAATGACTTAAAATGAAGAAGACTTTATTCTTTGAAAATATTTGTAAGATAAATTTTTTATGTGTTAAAAGCAAAATGGATCAACTTTGCAACACATCATTAATAGGATTTACTTATTCAAGATGCATATAAACAAATGAGATAATCAATGAACAAAACACACATAACACAAGTAAATGATAAAGGAGTTCACCCCTCTCTTGGGCCACATCTCCCGGTCCAGCCTTCCAATGGATCATTTGTATTATTTTATCAAAGTGTCAAAAATGTGCTTGCTAATGCTCAAAGTGCCAACAAAATAGATCGCCTAATGGTTTCGTAATGTCCAAAACTCCCCTAGCCGGGCTTTTTTCGCACCTCGCTTTCATTAAAACAAAGAAGTTAGTTTGAAGTCCTCCCTTCAAGCTTGTTGTCTCTCAGATCTACAAATTGCACCCTTGTACATTCAACCTAGCACACACGCCATTTAAAGCGTAAAAAACCCAGCACCAAACGCAACCACGCCAATGGTGTGAATCAGGATGGTTATGGGCACGCCAACCCCTAACCGCCAAGCTCATGGGAACATGGGTCCATGTGACTCGCTTAAATATTAAAGGGCTAAGTCTAAACACAATTTCCTCACAAGGCCTCGGGTGGTAAGGTCACATGACACGGTTATGTGACCGAGTCTTAACACGTAAACCCGCAGGCGCTTTGAACTATGGTCATGGTTGAGGGTTAGCGACGGGGCCGGGTCTGGCTTGTAATACAACTCCCGTGCAAATGATATGGTAATGGTCCTATGTGTAAAAAAATAGAACCACGGGTCGGTTAAGCCCCTACCACCCCCACCATACAATGACACATTAATTCAAATATATTTCAACGCATATAGTTAACAACGAACAACGCATGGCCCATTGGCGTATTTACTTTGCAAAGGCTGACTGTGGAGGTCCAGGGCTCAAATCCCACGGACTCCATATATAGTTTTGAACCAATAACCACTACAATGGTGCCACGTGGCGTTTCATGACTGGGCCACATGGTACTCAACCACAAACCAAAAACTACCACGTGTCGAAACATGACTCGGCCCAATTGTCACCAATTCAAACTCACATCGCCACTTCACACGTCAACAGACGGCTCTTTCCATATCAGCTTGTACTCGACTGTATGGATCAAGACGGCCACGTCTTTTACCTCGCTTGATGATTCGGAATGATCACTGTGAGATTCTCGCCCTCGACATCCATTTGAACCCAAACGAAGAAAGTTAGGTTTGCAATGATGAGGCCTACACTCTCGCTCGATTTGAAGTGATTCCAAACACTTTGAATTTTGGAGCAAAATTTGATCCCCGATCACACCTCCCCATTGGGAAGCTTTGGACCTCCAAAAGACTATACCATTTGAAGATGAGGGTATAGTTCCTCACCCTTCCAACCTCAATCCACTTGGCTTTGCTTGGATTTGTACTCTTTAAGACCAACTCAAGATACTCCTCAACATTTCCTCATTTTGAAGTTCGCATTCTCCGATCAAGGATGGTGTCTTCATGCAGCTCTCAGAAGATATTCTGTGGGAAAATCATCTATAGAAGGAATCAACATGCCTCTCTACATGATCATCAATCAATGGAGGCTCATACAATTTCAAATTCTCAAACATTAATTACATCGTGACACATTTGCATATAAGGAGGCAAATTCAGTCTTGAAAGGTATTGTTACCAATCTTGTCGATAATTTTGGAGGGACCATATCGAATCAGTTTCAATTTTTTCCTTCTCCTTTAAGTCTCTCCTAACTGATGTAAATCCAAAATTCATCTCCAACTTGGAACCGTGATCAACATGATGCTTGTCATGTCTCGCCTTGTACTTGGTTTGACTTCTTTTCCAACTCCGCTTGCACCACTTTGATGTATCGACCGAATTTGTTCAATGAAGTTTTCTCGGCCTTATCAATGTCATATTGACCATCAATAGAAATATCCTTCCCAAAGATAAAATCTAAAGGAGATTTGGGCAAATAGCCAAAACATGCTTCAAATGGCGACGCTTGAGCTCTAAGGAGTGCTTAGCACAATTGTAAGCATGTTGAATGTAGTGTAAATGTTCATCCCAAAGTTTAGATGTGTGTTGCAATAAGCACTAAGAATATGCACCATTGTTCGATTTACCACATCTGTCTGTTCGAATTATCCGCTTGTGGATGAAAGTTGTGCTCTTTTTAAGTTTGCGTCCATGAGTGCCCATAAACTCACCCAAAAACTTCCAACAAATCAAGAATCCCTATCAGAAATAATGGATTGAAAGGGTCCAAAATGCACTCAAACATTTTGAAAGAACATTTGTGTCATTTGTTCAATCAGAATCTGCTTAGTACAAGGAATCAACATACACATTTTTCTAAAACGATCAACCACAACATAAAGATAATTATGATTTCGCCTCGACGAGGTAAACCACCTACAAAATCCATGGAAATATTTTCACAAGGTTGAGTGGGTACAATTAAAGGATTGTATAGACCTTTCTTCCTATTACTAGGCTTTCTTGTAGAACATAATGAACATCCTCGAACATATCATGAAACACTTTCATTCATTTTACTCAAGAGATCTTTGCAAATTAGCCATCGTCTTGACTACACCAAAGTGACCGACAATAAGAGAAGAATGCACTTCTTTATAATGTTGATTCTTTTCCCCAGGAATACAACTTGCCAATATGATACAAAAGATTATCATGCACATGGTAGGTAATCCAATTCTTCAACATGGTTAGAGTGGCACAAAGTTTCATATACTTTGAAATCAGATTCAAAGCATATTGCTCAACATAACTTTCATGCATGATAGGACTATGCTTAAGAATAACCTAAGCACTAATAATAGGCCTTGAAAACATATCAACTACTTTGTTAAAAATGCCCCTCTTTATACCGATGACCAAATGAAACTCCTGCTGGAAGAAAACCCATCCATCTCAAGTGCCTATCTTGTTGTAGCTTTGTTTGTGATTGTAAGTATTGCAATGGTTGATGATCAAGAGATGAACAATGATTTCTTTTCCCTCAACAAATAATGTTTCCGAATACTTTTTTCACACTTTGTACCAATGCATACAATTCCTTATCATAAAGTAGGATAGTTAATCACGCACCATTAAAAGTCTTTAGAATGAAAAACAAATGGCTTACCATGCCGAGCAAAACTGTCCCCATTGCATAATTGCTTACATCCGCTTTGGATTTCAAAAAGGTTGTCTTAAATTTGAAGTGCAAGAACATGCTGAACTCCATCTTTCAAAGTATCGTGCCTTATGCTGTTTTGCCTTCCCATTGAAAAAAACTTGCTTGACACTTATCATTGCATGTAATGGAGCTCGAATGGAAGAAAAGTTAGCAATAAACTTCCTCCAATATTGAGATGCTACCAAAAAACTTACCTTCATTACATTGTCAGCTTAGGCCATTCCAATATAACTTTAACCATTGAGGATCAATTTTTAATTCACCTCCACCAACAATATGTCCTAAGTAAATAAGTGAAGTCTTCCAAATTCACATTTGGACAACTTCAAAACAATTTTTCTTTTCTCAAAACATTCAAAACTTGTTTCACATGTTTAACATGTTCTTCACTAGATTTTCTAAAGATCAAAATATCATCCAAGTAGATACCAACACAATCATCTTAAAAGGCCTTAAAACATCATTCATAACTCCTATGAAAGTAGCAGTGCATTGCAAAGTCCAAAAGGCATTACTCCTCCGCTCAAACAAACCTTGCTTAGTTTTGAAAGTTGTCTTCCATGTAGTCTCCCTCGGCAATTTTATCCGATGATATCCGCCAAATCTAACTTAGAAAAAATATTTAGCATCTTTTAATTGATCAAGCAAATCATCGATTCCAAGAAGAGGATAGCAATTCTTTATCGTAATATTGTTCAAAGCCCTGAAATAAACACACACATTTAATGCGACTACATTTTCGCACTAAATAATAATTGGATATCCACATGGCGATGAGCTGGTACAATAACCCCTTTGTCGAAACTCTTGAATTTGTTTTTAATCTCAACATTTTCTCCATAACTGACATTTTTTACATACCAATGTTTGGAAGATGACTATCTTGTCGCAATTGAATTTCATGTTGGACTTCCTACCCCTTTTCTGAGGTAATCCCTTAGGTTCTTTAAACATTTCATCATATTGAGTAACAACTTTATATAAATCGGATTTCAACTTTTCATCACAACCCTCAAATGCTTCGTTTTCAATATCATCTTTAGGTTAGATCATTAAGAGAACAAAATTCTACTAGCATTAACTGGTTCCCCATTTGTCCCAGATTTATAAGTGATAAATTCATCCTCTTTGTATGGGCTCTACCAATGTACTCAAATCCATCTTAAACAAATAATACTTATTCTAATGACGATGAAAAAATAGCTTTCCCATCGTGACAATATACGCTTCCCAACACAATACCACGTGACATCCAACGGAATAACATCAAGCTCTACCTCATCAACTTAAATTTGAAAAGGATAGCAAAACCTAAGTTTTAAGACCTTCTGTTACTTTTACCCTATATATATATATATATATATATATATATATATATATATATATATTATCGTACATATCCAAACCAAGAGGGTATGGCTTAGGATGAACAAATTGTTTCCAACTTAATTTCTTAACAGTGTCTTTAGATACAAGGTTTTCTTGAGATCCAATATCAAATAGAGTATCTATCTTAGTATGTTTGAAACAACCTTATGTGAAAAAAGTTCAATTCTCTCTTTTCTTGTTGAGTTACATTGAGATTATTATTACTTGAAGAACTAGTACTTGCCTTTAGAACCATTACCTGATAACCCATGGATGTGATCTTTGTTTCATTACCGAATCGTAGTCCCAAATCATGCTGGAATTGTTGTAGTAGTCTTTGACTTCCCTTGTTGTTGTTGCCAAACTTTTGGGTCTTCAGATGAAGTTTCAACAATGGTTCTCATCATGGCCATCTTTGAACAATGTTTACATGTGAATTTTCCTCTTTCTTAACAACATCATTCTTTTTCCATTTCCTTGAACTTCTTTCCTTTGTCTCCACAGCTGAGTGCTTCTTGTTACCCTCATGAGCGCTCGCTCCTTCCTTGCTTCCAAATGAGTAGCCCAACACAAACTTCATCTAGATTTGAAGGATTAAACATGAGTATAGTATGTCTCAAATAACCATGTAAAGCCCAATGTATTTGAGTAAAGTTTCTGAGAAGACAAATTCATTCTCAAAACCAAAGCTCTTCTCCTAAATTCCTTGAGTAAAGTTTCTAACATTTTGTCTTTAGGCTTTTTTGTCTAAAATTTTGCCATTCCATGGTAGCCTTTGTTTATATGCCAATGGAAAAAATTGTTTTTAATTGCAACAATAAAATCATTTCCAAGAAATTAAAATTTTACCATGCTTCTTCATGTCCTCCCAGTCTTGGATTCTCACCAAATGAGGCCGACTATCCAATGTTAAAGAAGAAAGTTGAATTTTGGTTTCATCATCTTGAATTTTTGTATTCTACAATATACCTCAATCTGACGCATCCAATTATCTAATTTCTCAAAGATTAACTTCTCCATTATATATTGGCAATTCAAATTTAATATCAAGCTTTTAATGAAGGAATTTATGAAGGAGTTTTTACCATGTCCCTTTAAAGAATTTGAAAGAGGTATTGAACTCGGTAGAAGAAGAAGAAGAAGAAGATGGAGGAGATGGAGGTGGGAGAGCTTTGTACCATTCCCTCCATTTCCATTTGGAGTTTTATCACCACCGCCTCCTTTATGCTTTGAAGGGTTGGAGCCTTCACCTTGCCACCCTGCATTCCTTCCATTAAGATCTTCATCATCATCTCTCTCATTTCCATGATAGCCTTTCTCAGATCTTTCATCTTCAAGAACATGTTCATGACTTTCTTCATGAGCCATACTGGTGAATGCCTCCTTGAAACTTGCGGATATTGTATATACTTCCTCCTCAAGTTGAGAACTTGGTTCCACAAGTTGAACTTCTCCTCTTGTGAATTTCAACCTTGTGAGCATCAGAAAACAAACACTTGCAAATAATCAAGTCTTCAAAACCAAGGTTCGATACCAATTCCTGATCTAAAAATGAAGAAACTTGTATTCTTGAAAATACTTTGTAAGATAAATTTTTATGTGTTAAAAGCAAATGGATCAACTTTGCAACACATCATTAATAGGATTTACTTATTCAAGATGTATATAAACAAAGAAGATAATCAATGAACATAAAACACATAACAGCCAAAGAAATGATAAAGGAGTTCACCCTCTCTTTGGGCTACATCTCCTCGTCCAGCCTCCAATGGATCATTTCGGCTATTTGCTCAAAGTGCTCAAAATGTGCTTACAATGCTCAAAAGTTCCAGTAGACTGCTCCAATGGCTTCGTAGCATCCCAAAACCCCTACCGGGCTTTTTTGGCACCTCGTTGGCCAAAAATTGAAGAAGATAGGCTTATTGGAAGTCCTCCCTTCAAGCTTGCTTATTGTCTCGCATCTACAAATTGCACCTTGTATGTTCAACCTAGCACAAACGCTTATTTAAGCGCAAAACTCAAAGACTTAAAGCAACCACAGCCAATGGTGTGAATTGTAGGACAGTTATGGGCACGCCAACCCTTAACCACCAAGCTCGTGGGCACATGAGTCCGGCGTGACCTCGCGCAAATATTAAAGGGCTAAGTCTTAAACACAATTTCCCCACGCGCTCCATAGCAAGGTCACATGCCACAGGTCATGTGAACAGAGGCTTAAATGTAAACCCCACACGTTTGAACTATGGTTATGTGTTAACCCCAGAGCTGGGCTCCGTTTATAATACAAATCCCACGCATATGTTATGGTTATGATCACATGTTAACAAAAACAGAACCACGGGTCAGGGCTAAGCACCGGCCCGACCCCCCCACCATATACAACATTACATTAATTCAAATATATTTCAACGCATATATTTAATAAGGAACAACGCATGGCCCATTGGCATGGACTTTGCAAAGGCTTGACCGATGGGGGAGGTCCGGGGTTCTAATCCCACGGACTCCATATAGTTTTGAACCAATAACCAATACAATGGTGCTACATGGCGTTCTCATGATCAAGGCCATGGTACTCAACCAAAAACCAAAAACTACCATGTGTCAAAACATGATTCTTCCAACTGTCATCCAATCCAAACTCTTTAACATCAGCTGCATTTGCCTCTCGCCATCGCTGACCTGCAGACGATCAGTACAATCGCCAGCCCCTTTTTAATTGGGTTGAGATTCAACAGATCATGATATTCTTGTTCTTAATGTCCGCTTGAACTCAAACGAGTTGGCGTTGTCTGAATAACGACGAGGCCTACGCTTCTCGCTTGACGCAGAAGCGATTCCGGAAAGACTTCGAATTTTTGAGCAAAATTTGATCCTCGGATCACAAAAGAAAGGAGGGACAAGAGGTGGGATAGAAGCAAGCATGCTAAGGTTTGCCTTTTGATTTTATGTTGAGATAATTCAGCTTTCATTCATTATTCATATATTAATGTGAGTCTAATTTTTATTTTATGATAGCAGGTCTTATTATTGTAGACAACGATATTCATGGTTGAATCAAATCATTTAGACATTTGTTCTTCAAAGGTGTTGAGCCATCTTTTGATAGCTTGTGTAGACTTGTTTGTTTGTGAATTAGTTTTCATGACTCCCACAAAGGTTATTGTGCGAGTCATGGGCAGCAACTGGTGGCAAGTTGATCCAGCCTTTAGAGTTCAGATTTGGTTTTTTGTCGGAGGTCCTTTTGTGTGTTCCATCGGGATGTCTAGTTTGACTTTGGTCCAAGATTTTATGTATGAGATTTTGTAAAGAAAATGACTCTCTTTGGTGACCTGAATGAAATAAAGGATTGCTTTATGTTCCAATTGTCTTGAATATCATCTTGGTGTCTTACTTCTATTCCCTCATATTTATTTTAGCAACAAATATATATTCAGTAAAATACATAAAAAGTGAATTTCAAATAAGATTTTTGTTGATAAAAGACCATTTAAGCACTTGTAATTAATGCTTGTGAGTTAGGATATTATTTTTGTTGGCTATAAACATAGGGTGATATTCTCGTCTACTTTACTTTAGCCAAGTAAAGTCTGGAAATGAGTAAGATCAATTCATATTTTTCCTCAACAAGAACGTCACCTCTAAAATGGCATGACGCCACCCAGCGTTCTTGTTTTAGGGTCTATTTATGAGATTTAATGTAAAAACCGGATATTATTTGTAACTAGCCATGTCGGCCTTTTTACCTAATTTTGGTCTTTGGTATTGTATACATAAAGGGAAATTGCCTCTTATTTTTCATCATCTTCACTCACACTTCAGGGAGGTCTGAAATTTGTGCCCCAATTAGGGTTTTATGACTGAAATTTAGTGCGCATTTGTTGAAGGAAGGCTATTTTTGGTGTTTCAGCATTACTTTTCTTGATGGAAAGTCTACAACTAGGTGATGTGCTAGATTATTCTTGGTGAATGTAAGTAAAATTCTGCAATTTTCTTTATTTTGAATGGCTATAGTATTTTACTTGAATTTTTCTAAATATTATGAAATTGCTAGCCTAAACCAGAGGAGATCAAGCACATGTTATTTTCCTTATCTCAATTTGTTATCCACCTACTAGATTGTTCCAAGGAGTCATTTTTCTTGAAGTTACTGTTAGGCCTTGCCATTGCAACACCCTAACACTTTTGCTTCATCTTTAGTCAGATTTAAGTTTCATTCTTTGAGTTAAAGAGGGGAGGAAAATACACTAAGGACTAGGGTTACCTACACCTCAGTAAACCGTTTTCCCCTAGGGATTGGTGGTTAAAGCCTTGGCTTACCAACAACTTACATCCATCAACCTCTTGTCTTGGCCTCCCATTATCATTCTCAAGCTTCCTTCAACATTTGTAGCCAATTTTATTGACTCCATTTTTCCTAAGAAATCACTAGTTTAAGACCTCCTTTGAGTATTTTTAATCAAACAACCTTCAAAACCTGTTCTTCAAACAACTTATTAACACTTTCTAACCCTAGAATATGGGTCTACTAAATCCTACTTGTTGTTGTTATTAAAGTAAGTTACATCCATTTAATGCAAGATTAAAAGTTCATAAATCAATTGTAAAGGATGAATTATAGTTTGTCTTATGTGCTTCTATCAAATGTTAATGATATGACTTCAATGGTTAATGGTTTTAGTCATTTTGAAGCTAGTTTAAGACATTTTATGTGAAGTATTGCTCTATAAAACATTGTTGTTATAATATTTTTATTTACTTCATCATATCTAGCAAATTTCTTTAACAAATCTAATTGATTTTATGAAGTGCTAACCAACAAGTGCTCTGCATTTATATAGTTTTCCCCGCTGCCGAATCTTGTGCATACTTTTGGCATGTTATATATTAATTGGTTATTTAACCGACTTTCTGATTGGTGGTGGCTTGTGAGAGGGAAAATTTTACTCAGCCTTACTTTCCCCTTACCTTCTCAAAACCCCAAGTCACCGGGGACATTTCCCCTGAGCCTACCACCAAATATAAAGAGATCTCCTATTGATGACAAAGGATAGTATTAGTAACCGGGGCCACACCAATGTGCTTTACTATCTCTTTCATCAACGACAAATTGTGCTATAACATTTTTAAGAAATTTGTTGGGAACATCGAATATCTCTCAAAGATGACACTTTCTAGTTTCCTCCTCGAGAATATTTATCTTGCCAAGTTTATCTCATGACTCTATCGAGGGTGATCCCCTCATCCCTTTATTTAATTTCAAGAAAATTATCCTCATGACTCCCACCAATGACGGTCAACCATGACTTCTCATTGGGACCCAAGAAATTTCAAACCATTAGACATGAAAAAAATTCCAGGATACCCTAGGAAAAAATGCCCCCTAGGTATGAAAAATGGCTACCTAGATTCACTGGTAGTGATGGGGAAAGAGTCGACTATCACATGGGTGATTTTTTGGCTTTCTTTCGACTCCATCCTATCGCTAGATGATGCTAAAGATTTGACAATGAAACTTTTCTCAGCCACTCTTTCTTCATGGAAATGGTATGATAATCTCCTCAAGGTTAGCATCACATCTATCGACTAGTTAGAAGAAACCTTTCTCAAAAATGGGGTATGAAATTGGAAGAATTCCAAATGTTACTAAAAAAGACTCGAATATATAAGACAAAATGAGAAACGATATTGTCGAGATTTCTTGGTGAGTAGGTTTGAAAGATCGCTATATCAAATTTCTAAAATCCATTATCCTGAAGAAAAGTACCTTGTTTATCTCTTTACCAATGCACTCTTGGTGAATTTAGGTTTTCCTAAATAAAAGGGGCCAAAAAAATCCATGATATTTGGCTACATGTCCATGCAAATCAAGGAGAATATCTCTTTTTCCAAGGGAAAACACATCTTCCCTCTAGGGACCAAAATTTATGACCCCAAAGGCACCGAGATACTTTTAGTTTGGAAATATTAGTTTCCATTGAAAAATTTACCATTGATTTCCAAGAAGAAGGGAAAAATTATTCAGCTCAACAAAATGCTAAGGGGAAAGATATTGATGAGGTTTTCCAACCCTAAAAGGAAGAGAAAAGGACCACTAAAGACACAGTTGAGGAGATAGAACCCAAACACCAAGAGGATTAAGTATCATATGGCGCCCCTCCCTCCTCGAGAAGCCATCCACCTATCCTTTTCCCCTCACAAGAAGAAGAGAATGAGGTTAGTCACTTTCCTTTCAGGATCTTGACAATGCCCTAATTTTATGATTCGAGAAGGAAGAAGAAATGGAACTTCTAAGCAAGGTGGATCTTCCTTGTTGTACGCTTCTGAAGATGTGGGGACAACTCATGAGGATGAAACAATTATGCATGTTGAAGATACCCAAGTCCTCAAAGCTCCTCGCGACAAGAAGAAATGAACATGGTGAGTTACTTTCATTTCCCAAATTCTGATGATTCTTTACTTCATGATTTGGAAAGTGAAGAGGAGCCACATGAGCCTTAAATGTTTTAAATCCTTCATGTTATGATAACGATAGTGACATGGTTGATAATATTGATAAATTCATACATGTTGGAAGACTTAAATGTAATGTAATTCTGTTATGATGTGGACCCATTTTCATTTATTATTGAGAATCATTTGGGCATTGGACTTTTTACAGCTTATCACAACAAAGTTACTCTTGATTTTGGACCTCAAGGAAACAAAGAGATGATATAATAACTGATACTTTCTCCAAACACCTAGGGTTGACCTAGTCCCATATTCACTGATGATTTTTTGTCATACCTTGAGGATTTGGATGAGTAATTCCTCTCAGCACTTGGATTTATTCCATGAAGAAGATTATCAACCACCATTGTGCTCATATCTTGATAGAGGTAAGGATGAATGCTTTTTGAAGAAAGATCCTTGTGACAACTTTCTCTATCCACCATCGATTACTTTACCTTGTTGTGACATTAAAGGTGTAGTTGGGAAGTATGTGTTTTTTATTAAGTTTCAAGGAAAACTCAAGTTCAAGGCCAAAGGAATACCTCAAGAAGAAGTATGTCATCTCATTATTTCAACCTTCCCTTAAGAACCCTCCTGACCCTCTAGGTTTTTACTATTTCCTTCCCAGACCTCATATTATGAACATGTCCAAGGTAGACAACCTTCAGACACTTTGAAATGCATTTTATTGGACCTCCTAATTTTCAATTTCATCCTTTCTCTCGAGATGGATTGAGCACTCTCCTGAGAGCATGACTTGGCATGATTTTGTGCCTCCCACCCGCCTCAATGAGCTGTTAGACTTTATGATTTCCAATGATATATTACATTCTCTAACTCATGTTATCTATGTGCTTAACTTATCACTATTCTGGCTTATGATGAAAGGCCGAAGGCATGTATTGTGAGACATTGCTAGGGTGGTTTCATTGGTTGTTTGATTACACCCCAGATTTCATCCAACTGCAAGTAGAGGTAAGAACGAGTGAGCCATACATTCATTGTATATACCATTTTCATTTCATGCTAGATTAGTTTGTATTTTACTCATATAGCTTTTTTTCATTTTGTACATATCTATATGAGCCAGGTGATATCACCACCTCAAATGATTGTTGACAACCTTATGTTGAAATCAAGCAGGTCACAAGTTATGCCAGATATGCTAAGGTTCTCATGCACTCACAAAGGAGCACATGTCCCCAAGTTGGAGCTAGATGGTATCCCCTAACCTATGGATACCTAAGGAGATTATGTCTCAAGGCCCACGTGTCCTAGACATAGAGTACAAGAGCTAGATCGACTGAGCATGGCCCCGAGGGCCATCCTTTATTCTTTAGCGCCTACACTTTGTCAGCAAAGAGCATCCATCACCCCTACCGTCCCCTGCAGCAGATATGGATCTTTCTCCATGAGGTAATGAGTCCCAGTATCATGGTATGTGTCACTCTCATCCTCAAACATTTGAATATGTGCATTCACTTTCTTCTAACGTGTGCATGTACCTTATGCTTTTCCACTTGACCAAACCTCGGGGATTGATAGGATGCCCTAGTAAGCCGGTACCCATAGGTTTTGAGTTCCACTGCGGGGATTCATGAAAGGCCATCGCTCACCCCTACCATATTTCTACCACTTTTCATCTTTTCCCCGATCATCCATCCCATACACCGGGTCCGGAGAATTGGGTTGGCAATAAGAATAAAATATAAAGGCATGAATGGGTTTGGAAATATTTGCATCCATGACAAGTGAAACTCACCTTCTATAGAGGCGCCCACATGTAAGCCATACATTTTCCTGTTATAACTGCACCCATTGCCCAGAAATCCCTTTACCACCTCATCCACTCACATGGCCTAGATTGAATTCTCCATAAACATCCCACATCCAATTAGCATTGGCCTGAATAGGACGCCCCCAAATGCTTTCCTCCAAATTGTCTTGTAGATTTGTGAAGTAATGTCTTTGAGCATTTGATTGAGTAAAAGGGTTTTATGCACATGTTTAATAAACTTGATGATTAGATGATTGGACATTGCTATGATCCCTCGGTGGACTTGAAGAGCCCATGGAGGGCATATTTGCTTTTCGATGCGTATGTCACACTCATGGATAGGTACACATGTGGAGATGATTAATTTGGACCTCCATGGAGATAAAATCCCACCCAGATGGATGTTGAGACCTCAAATAGGGGCGAGTCAACCGTAGTATTGCACCAAAGACGAGAGATGTTTCACTGTAAGTGTTTGAAGGTGCCTAGACACAGGGGTTGTGCATGTTTGATCATGTTGTCATTGATGCTAATGGTTTGATTGATTGATGTCATTGATTGATGTCATGATTGATTGATGTCAGCAAAGGATTGATTGATTGATGATTTATGTAATATAATATGTATTGTCTGACAAAGAATGCATAGATGAAGATGGATCACCGAGTTGTCATTGATATTAGTTGATGAAGATGGATCGATGTGGTTCCATGGTATATGATGCATTGTTAGAAAATGTATAGATGACTCATTATTGTCTTATCATGATTGATAAGGTGCACAAAATGGATGAACTCCAAAAGTGGTCCCCTTATGGTGAAATCCCTCATGGGAAGACGGCGGATCGAGTTATCCTAGAAGAATGGTTGGAAGACCCATGCTCTCATTATTGTCTTATCATGATTGATAAGGTGTGCAAATGTATGAACTCCAAAAGTGGTCCCCTTATGGTGAAATCCTCTACCGGAAGACGCTTTACGATTGATTTATCCTAGAAGAATGGTTGAGGACCCATGCTTGTATGAGGAATAACGAGATGAAGATCAAGGAAATATTGGTGAAACTATCCTAGATGAATAGTTCTCGTCATGCCATTTCGTGGTATTTGGAATGTCACAACTCCTCATGGTTTGAGAGTTATGGCTTTCATTTAAGATGAAGGACTCCCCACATGAAGGCTTGAAGTCCCTAAGGTCAAAGAAGTCAAAGTGACCTAAAAGAAGAAATCATTATTTAAATGATAAATTAAAGTGACAAAGTCAAGGTGATTATTTAAATAATAAAGAGAAGTGACAAAATCAAGAAATGATAGCAAAGTGACAAAGTCAAGATGGATTATTTAAATAATAAAGAGAAGTGAAAATCAAGAAATGATAAAGCAGACAAACCAAGAAGGAATATTTATGGAAAGTAACCCTAAAAATAAGGAAAATAGGCTATGACCTAGAAATGGGTTAATATTATTTAAACGATAAATTAAAGTGACAATTCAAGGTTGATATTTAAATAATCAAGAGAAGTGACAAAATCAAAAAAAAAAATGATAAAGTAAGGTGACAAAATCAAGAAGGAATATTTAAAATGATGTGCTATTGGAGAACTTTTTATTTGTGGAAAGTGGTTAACCTTAAAATAAGGAAAATAGTTATGACATAAAAATGGGTTAAGTGACCTAGAGGGATGAAAGTATAAATAATATAGCAATGGTCTCTTGTAGATCATCATTTTGTGGATCAATGGAGAGCTTCTTGTGGGAATATATTTTGGGAGTATTGATGGAGAGCTTCAGTTGAGCTTGAGAATTTTTTTGGTGTGAAACACTTGAGGATATTGAAGATGCATAGGTGACCTGAGGTAACCAAGGATATCTACGTAATATCTGGAGGAAAGTGAAGAAAAGAAGACTGAAATGCAAGGAAGGATAAATTCTTTTGATGGTGCTTTCTAAGGTATGTTATTTACAGGTCATCTCACCATTTTTGCTATAACTTTTTTTATATAATGATTCAGATCCTAAAATTGTTATGAAAGTGATAAAACATAGCCAAGTATCTGTGGTTAAAAATTCAGCTTGTGGGTCATTGTATTTTTGGAGTTACACTCCGTGGAATATAGGGTTTGTGGCTAGTCTTGAAACTAGTCAATATCAGGTGTTTCGGGTAAAAACGTCATAACTTATTTATAACAAATCCAAATTCAGTGAGACCAAATGTGTTGGTTAGGGTATAGTATTTAGTATTATCTTTAACAGTTTTAGATCATTTCATCAAATATTTTGTGCGGGGCACGCTCTACAAGGTCTCTCTCTAGAATAAGCCAGAATTCAGCAAGGTATGCCATTTTTGCTATAACTCCTTTTCTGAGAGGTTCCAAGTACTGCCACTTGGAGAAATTGCTTAAAACACACTAAAGAACATTTTTTATCAGTTTCAGATATTTATTCAGTACAGGTACAAAGTTATGATTATTTCAAGTTAGAGTTGTTGACTAATCCAAAACTAGTAATGGTTGAGACAAGCAGTTGATGAGTTTGCACATACATGAGGTGTATAGTTGATGATGTTGGTACATATTGATGATTCATTGTTTATGAGTAGTTGAATCATGATTGGTATATACTTGGTACATGGTTAGATGCACTTGTTTATGGTATAGGTTGATTATAGGTTGTTTGGCACAGGTTGGTGCATGGT
>SNQJ01S0017357.1:225174-242114 GCA_010110895.2 Picea sitchensis | reverse complement strand
TTATTGATTGGATTCACTTATCATGCTGTTATGACTTGAGATCCTTGGAGGGCGTGCTTGTTTGTCTTTGCAGGACCTAGCTCGTGGACAATTTTGGAAGAACAAACCTAGCTTGGGCTTCCATGGGTATTGGATCCCACAGGTGGATTCCAAGGGCCCGCATGCCGGATGAGGAAAATCAAACTTGAAACATGCCAAACATTTTTCCTAGGAGAGGCAAAATGTCTCTTTTTTTAGCATGATGTCATCTAGGAAGGTTAGGGCTTGGTGGTGAGGTGACATACATTGGCACTTGGAAGTTTTGAAGGGGCTTGAGCCTTTATCATGTTGGATGCTTGACATGTGGCTTTGGGAAGCCTCTCTACTCTTCTCCATCACGAACGACCTCCTCCAAATGCCAAAACGTCCCCTAAAGGGGTGACATCCTACTAAAATTAGGGTTTTATTATGTGCAAAAGTGAATTTTAAATGAATTGTTAATATTACTTTGTTAAAGGGGGAAAGATTACGGTTGTTGACCCCTAGTATTGTGGTTTACCCCTTAATATGTGGAAAAGTCACCGTGGTGACATTTTGTATAAATCTGAGATCACAAGATCTCATTTGGATATAACTCTCCCTCTTGTGAGAAGTATTGGTCTGAAATTTTTGCTACACTTGGAGTATTTTGCCTCTTGTGCTATGGAATAATGATTTTTTGTTATGGTGTGATGATGATGATGGTGCGTTATCTCTAGGAGGTCATTCTCTTGCTTTTGTGGAGGTTTACTTTGGCATGTTAATGTTTTTTCTTGAATGGTATGGTCTCTTTACTTTGTTATTATCATTTATAATTCAAGATAAGGTTGTTTTGGCTAAGGCTAGATAGGGAGTATAAGGGCATACACTCGTATCATAGTTTCCACCATAATTGTCAAGCTTTTAAAGTTATTTTGCAAGGGTTTAGTTGAGGAAGTAAGAGGATTTACACCCCTCATCTTCAAACCCTAGCTAGGCTACTTGCCTTTGGAAGTAAGAGGATTTACACCCCCAAGGATTTAGTAACCCTAGCTCTTTCTTTTTGACCCCATTAACCCATAACTAAAGGCACTAGTCTCGCATTGGAAAAACAAATTATTGCATTGGGAAGCGTGATTCTTGGTCATTTTTACTTCTTGCAAAGTGGATTGTATTCCTTGTGCCTTGGGCACCTAACAACCACTAAGGCATCCCAATTAAGGGGATACTTCTTGTTGATGTTATAAAATTTAATCTTCATCCATTAGGGCCGCAGAAACCCTAACTCATTTGCTTGAATAACTCTCTTATCAACCATCAAATTTTGCTCAAAGTTTGCACTATGTCCTGCAAAGACAAATGGGCACACCCTCCAAGGATCTCAAATCATAACATGATGATAATTGAATCCCATCAATAAATAAACCACCTAAGCATGTGCATCAAAGATCACTATATCAATCAATTAATTGCTCAAGGACACTACATGAATTGTCAAGCTTGAATATGGGAGGGTTGACGAGGTGTCATATTGGGTAGATCTTTCCCTAGGTCAAGGAGAGTTTCCAAGAGATCCCTCTCTAAGCCATGTAAAGTGGATGAAGTTGTCAGGGTCAAGACTCAATGTGCATAGGGCTCATGACATATAAGGGGTTGTAGTGTCTCATTCATGGGTGCCTTTGTAGAGGGTGTGTGGCACCTTCTTTCGTAATGCATTTTTTCCAAGCCCATTATTTTCCATTATTTTATTCTTTCATAATTTTAAGGAGAGGTTGAAAGTCACTTCCCTGGCGTGGTGACCAGATAATGACACTGTCACCCACTAATACCTAGTGGAAATGAGAAGGATGGATCGTGATGAGAACCCCTTTCTCCCAGCGATGCAACTGAGAGTTATTACCCATGTTTGGTGACCAGATGATGGCAATGTCATACCACTAGATATTTATGGAAGTGAGAGGTCAGCGTGTGATGAGACCTCCTATCCTTCAACTAACCTTTTAATCATTCTTAATTATATTGTGGGTCCCCTTTACTCAAACATAAGTGTTTCACTGTTTTCTTGGGTGATCCTTGGGCGAAGCATATAGAAGGTTTTTACAAGGCTTTTATCTTTTACCCAACATCAATCCCTCTTGGCCTTCAACCCCTTCTTCCCATAGAATGAGGGACAACCCCTTCTTGGGTCAATACACCCTAAAATCCCAAGAGATAAGGAAATGGAGGGGAATAATGATGGAAAGTGGTAAGAATGTTTGGGAACAATACGATGGCTCTGTAAGGGAGTTCCTAGTAGCAAAACCATCCCCAAGGAAAACCACTTACTAGGGAACAATGTCAACCACCAAGGTGAAGCAGGGAAAAAGGCATAATGTCCAAGCATATATCATGAAATCTAGAAAAATCTAAGATAAAACATACTTAACTGGCTTAAATATTGAAATGATGCTCACCATAATAATGACTTTCACCTCATGGAGCAAGGCCCACTGCCTTCCAGAAGCCAGCTGATGTGGTGGATGCCATCTGAAAATTTGTGACCATCTGTGGTGGTGAGTGGGTTTTCCATTTGTGCAAAAGGGTACTTATTGTCATGTAGTTTATCGACACTCTATATCTACAACTTGAGGGCCTCGAGACATAACCTCCCTAGTTATCTACAAAATGGGGATAACATCTAGCTCCTACTTGGGGACATATGCTCACCATAGAGAGCATGAGAACTGCAACATCTCCTGGTAGACCTGTTCCTGCAAGGAAACATCAAACTGTCAAGTGCAGGATGACCTACTGACCCTTGTTCTCATATGATCATAATCAAAATCAACTAAGCAAGAAAAATAAAATTTTGACATTTTTCAATTTTTTTTTAACTAAGCATGAAATCAATATGCAAGTAGAGCAAAATGAAAATGAAATGCATCTAAACTAGTATGAGAAATCAAGATGCAAATGCAGGGAATCGAAATGACTTACCTACTTAAGTGGGGAATGGGCCCTGAAGAAGTCATGCGACCTGAATGTGAGGTTGGAGAAGAAACCCATCTACCAGTACAGACATCTTCCTCTTGTCTAATGCTATCAGATAGTACTTTTATTTATCAAACTTCTTCTTGATGATGTAAGGGCCAAGCCATGAGTTGTTATCTTTCTGGTCATATATGGGCTTTCCCTTTCTTTTATCTTGCATGAGCACAAAACTTCCTTCCTTCATTGAATTTGATGCAAGGTGTATTCTCATCATACAGAGGCTCTGTGTGGACTGTCTCTTTGACGATTTCTTCATGTTTCTCATCTTCTTTCTTCAAAATTTGGATAGACCTTGGTTCCTTCCCGTGGTATTTTGCAAGTTTCTCTTTGTATTGATCTGTCCATGGAAGAAGCATGTCTATGGAGTCCTACTGCATAAAGGGTAGCTCAGATGGATCATACTCAATGGTCTATTGGAGTACATCATAATTGCATTCATTGGCATAATCAGGACCATCAAGATCCATAACATGCCTATCAACTTTCTCTCGATTGTATAGTATCTGAAAAGTGCCTTCTCCCATAGGAATGTGTGCATGGGTGATGTTGTCACATTTATACACACTTGGGATATCGTGGAAGAAATCTCCAATCCACTCAGTGTGTCATTGGGGGAAAGTCTTGAGTCAAAGTACTGTCACTTGATCCTCGACTCCTCCGTCTAGGCCAACTCCTAGCGAAGCCAAGAGGGGTAGTCCCTAACACAATACTATGGTTTTTAAGCTAATCTAAGCAAAGAAACCACTCTAGGAGTTTATTGTAGAATAAAACATTTACAGTGAAGCATTCAACACATTCATTCGATAGACAAGATAATCATTGATAATAGAACATATGTCCAACCATAGAAGATGGATGCACAATAAAGTAAAGGATACAATATTTGCAAGTGTTGTAACAATTATTAGACAATCATCATATTACGAATGAAATATTGCTCATGAAGTAAAAAGTTGTGAACATGAAACCGATGCTTTAAAGGCATCATGGGAAGTTGTTGAATCGTGTGTTTTATTAAGGTTTATTGAAGGTAGATTAATGAAAATGTGTGGCCTTTTCAGAGGCTATCCTTTTGTTTGGAAATGTGCTGAGAACTTACCAAAACCCCAAGGCTTCACCAATAAGTTCAATGAAGGTGTCAAATGTCCAACACAGGGAGAACCTTGATTTCAGAGTTCTCGTCTGACTTCACACAATCCCTTCATGTGGTTTCCCTCGCATCAATATAGCTACTATCAAGGTTTCACTAATTAAAACTACTCCACACTAACAACCTCGGTTCTTCTGAATCCCAAGATCGAGATAGGTTCGCAAGGGTTCAAAGCATACATTGGGAACTGCGGGGCATGTTTATTTTAAAACTGAAAGGAAAAAGTGAAAAACTTGAGATGTTTTCTAATTACTAAAAGCGGAAATGCAAACTAAGATAACATAAGAATTGCTTTGCTTAAGTGAAAAAAAAGTAGTGATTGCTTGAATGGTTAATTTCCTTAAATTGTGTGTTTTGAAAGCAAATAAATCAAGAAACTCAAAAGGAAAATAAATCACACAACCACCACTGATCCCCCTAAAGGGGATGACGAAAATGGGCACTAAAGGCCCGCTTCTATTAATGCCTATTACACTTCGAGAAAATGAATTCTCTTTTTCCTTTTTATGAATTTTGGATCCTTATAGAATGGATCAAATTATTAACAACAATTACAAAGAAGACTTTCTGAAGTCTTGGTCTTCAAAGGGTCCAACTTGGGGTAGAATTTCGTTAGTTTCGCTTCAAATTCGTCAAAGTTCCCCCTTGTTTTGTGACGGACCTGCTAAAAACTGGCAAAGGAAAACGATTAGATGGTGATAGAAAACACTATAAGAAAGTAAAAATAAGATGAACAAATTTGACCAAATTTTCTTGATATTTTCTCATGCAAAAAATGTTTATTTTGGGGGTTTTTAGAGCCTTTAGATAAGGCTAAACTAAGCCCTCTTAGATGGTTTTTGTTGGCTGTCCTAAAACAACAACATAAAACTTCTAATTTGCTAGATATTAAATGCAAAACATAAGCAATTTTCTATCTTGAGGTTAGGAAATAAATTTAAGAAAATCGCAAGAAGAAAATTAGATCTATTATTTTGATTGAAAGAGAAATAAAAACTAGATCTAATACTTGCGCATGCAATGCTAGATGCTAAATATTATCTTCAAATTCAAATCTAGCTAATATGCAAGTGACAAGAGAAAAGGAAAGAAAATATTTCTGATTTTCGAAGCTTTTGCTTGAGCTTGTGAATTTTTGGGCTATGGGGTCCCTTGGAAAAACACTAGATGAAATCTAGCTCTCTTGCTTCTCCAAGAATGGGATCTTGCATGCTTCAAACAACTCGCAAATACCTGCAAATGATTGGTGTTTCCTACAAAAGAGACTTCATTCACATGTTAGTTTAAGAAAAAAGAAAACATGCAATACAAACATCAGATATAAGTAAACACGATGGATTGATTAGACAAACAAGTTAAACATCCACTCCAATTAGATAAAAATATCCTTACCATTAGCCAATTTGCACAATAAATAAATGTGAGAATATTAGAGCAACATCACCTCAATCATGTACCAACATTCATCCACACATGAGCACCACACACCAATAGATTGACCTCCAAAGTTTAATGAATTCAAATACGAAAGAATATTAAAATAACAAGTCGTCCAAGATCCAATTGACTCAAAGGATGAGGGTTGAGCTTGTTTTATAGTTTTCCAGTTGAAGTTTCCTAAGTGAGGGCGCATGGGAGAAGAGGAGTGGTGCATTAGATCACTGCGGAAATGTGGGAGTGATGTGGGGAATGAGTGGAGAGGGAGTAGAGTGGTAGGTGAGGGTTGCGGAGTGAAGTGAGGTGAGGTGGAGTGAGGGATGAGTGGAGTGGTAGTGGAAGAGGAAGAGAGGGTGAGTCCCTCCTTGGGATTAGTGCCCCTCTTATGTGGATGCACCAACTAGAGGAGGAGGTGTGCCCAGCCTTATTGTGATCTCCTCCCACTTTCCAAGTCACTCAACCTAGGCGCCCTCACTAGGAGCTTGCTTTGCCAACTAGACCAAGGACTCTATACATGAATAAACATGTCCCCGACATCTTTGCTAAATTTTAGCACTTTAATTAAATTGTCTTTTTTATGTAATGTCCCCATTTTGGGACATTATAACATTACAGAGTGTTATGCCTACCAGAGTAGCTAGATAGGGGTGACAGAGAGTTCATGAGATATTGAGGGGTTTTATTGGGCCCGACTTGCATCGTTCATCATCAGGATCCATTCTGCACAACTTGGCTTTGGTTTCGTTGCATTTCGACGATTTTCGTAATTTTGAGTTATTATGGGGCATATCTTAATTAAATTCACTAAGAAGGTCATGACAGGCATATTACTTGGAGAAACCTCTTAGTCTAATAGCTCATCAGAATCATGAGGAAGAGCATTACAGGATAAGATGATGACAAGTGACTTTCAATGGCCGGAGAAGCCATAAGGATGGATAAATCATTTTTTAGAGGTACAATGGTTAATTAATTAATTAATTAAGTGATTTAATCAAGGAATAATAAAATAAAGTAAAAGTCACTTGAGGGAGAATTTCAACAAAGAATTAGGGTTTCGGGAAGCTATTAAGGAAGGGTAAAGCAACCTAATTCATAATTATGTTATGATTTGATGTTGAGATATTTGCATAGGAGGAGGAAATCGACCCCCTTATTGTTTTGTGGATTTCTGGAGGACACAACCTAGTTTATTGGAGATACCATCTAGGTATTTCACCGTGCATTACGAGTATCCAATTCAGTGATTGCGCAGCTCAGCCAGTGAGGGCACAAGGGTTAGAGAGAGGGTTTGTGTGGTCTCTTGAGACAATTCAATATTTTGTCAATTCCTTTTGACCCATTAGAGAGATAGCTGGGGCGCACCTATTGAGCCACCTGTCATCAGTTTCCGATGGTGGAATCTCCCAGAAAGAAGAAAACAATCATTTAGGGAGAAACTCTCGAGGAAGTACATTTGGGGTTCCAGGGGGTATTTTGAAGTAGATACGAGGAAACCCTTCCGACCCATTACAGAGGAGGCTAGGACGATCGTTTCAAGTGATACATCGTTAGATTTCACCGGTGGAATCACTAGGGTGCACTCCCACAACGTAGGAGGTGTGAAAACCCCCAGGGGGTGACATCCAAAGCTTCAGTGGTTGGATCTTCAGTCCAACAACCATCGGGATCAACCTAGAGGCCAGAGCGCTTCTTTTGAGATAGTTTCCAGTCCATTCCGACATGTATCGCCATTAAGGTGAGTTTTCCAGATTCTGCAACAGTTACCGTGAGCTTCCAGATTGCTTTTTGTCGATCTATCTGTGCATGCACAGACCAACCTTCATTCTTCTGATCACGGGTATTTCTTGTTAGTCGATTTGTATTCCAGTGACGATCCATGAGATCTAACTGATGATTAGTATATCTGCTTCCAGCTTATTATTGTATTTCCTGCTTTTCCTCATTATATATATATATATATATATATATCAGTGAGTTGTGTTATCCTTTCTTTCGCATGCATTATCTTTATACTACTAAAACACTTAATGAATGAAACATACATGCGAAAATCACCAAGTATGTTCACACATTAACTCAAACGCATCCCGAAACCCCCAAAGTATGAGACTTCAGTGACAAAACCGTAGTTCAACAATAGATATCCAGATCAATTGGATCATGGATATTTTAGTGGTATCGGAGTTGGTTTTCCTGCCAACCTAATGGGAAAATCAATGAGGCGTTATGTCAGATTATGTCCACTAAAATTCAGTAGTGATAACTTGCACTTATACCTCCAGATGCAGTAGTAGGGAGGAAAGTTCATATCAGATATGGAGGACAACGTGAGGAATATTCGTAACATTCTTGCACATGGGCGACAACAGTTGAAGCAAGTTATGGAAAGCCTTCAAAACAATGCAAAGATCAATGGAGCTAATGAGGAGTTTACAAATTGCTTGAGGGAGTATTAGGACCTTGGTCCGACATTTTATACATACATGTCATTCAAGGATTTTTTCACCATCAAACATCCTGAGTGGTATGAACCCCAACTATCAAGGGATGAGAAGGGGAAGGTGCACATTGTTGAGGTACACTATGACAGTGAGGATGAGGAGGTGCATGAGAATGCAACCACATATGCCTCTTTAGAGAAGTCAGATGAGGCTTGTGACTCCTGCGCATCTAAGGGACAGTTGGATGGACAGGATGATAGCATATGTTCTTCATCTTCCCTACCAGGCAGTGTTGAGACTTGAACACTTCAGTATAGTGATTACACGTGTGAGGATTCATATGTGTGGGCACTTGGATGTGATGAGATTAGGTGGTTGGATGACCAACCCTTGGGTATAGACATGGCTTATAGGAAGTCATTTATGGAGGATGATGATCTTTCTATGATGACTATGACACATTCTTTATCTTCTCAGACACCTATGATAGCCACAACACATGAGGATATCAGTGGCATTCATGATATGGTGGATGAGACTTGTGTGAGGATTGTACACTAGGGACATATGGATCTACAAACCCAGGAGGAGAGACATGACTTGGAGACAGTTGAACTTACACATACCTACCAGTATGGGGAGAGGGAGTCGCCGCTTTTGGAGACTCCATTGTTAGATCACGTTGTGGAGACTAATAGTTTGATAGGATACTCACTTCGAGGACTAGTCCACAGCGATGAGGATGCACTTGTTATTGGTCGGGATGACGATAGCACGTGTCTGGACACATTTGTATGGGATCCAGGTGAAGATGATATTAGTAGGGTGAGTTCATAGGAGGATACGACTTCCCATACAAGATACAATGCAATTCAGATGGGGGTAGCAGTTAGTGATGGTGTGTAGTGGCATACAAGAGGACTCAGTAACACAATGGACAATGGGTAGTTCAATGCCTTATCTTTTGAAGAGTGTGTTGTTGGGGATTCCATTGTTGACACTAGCAATGAGGGGCATGAGGTAGGACCTCAACGAGACTGTGATCAGGAGTCACGACACTGGATGAGATAGTTGAGATTCAGTGAGCACACGATCATGGCAACCACTAGATGCATGGATGATACACACACATTAGTGGCAGATTATTGTTGGAGGCCATCGATGGCACATGATAGTTCAGATGGGGGATTTTCGATGGATGACTTTCATACTCTCAGGGAAAGAGTAACTATGATGAGGTCTGACTACCGACAATTGTTGATGGACAAAGATTACCTATTGGTGGTTGGAGACATGTATCGCAGGGCCCTGAGGGAGCAGGAGTTGGAGGTGGACCGACTCACTCATGAGTTGGTGAGCACACGAGGATTCTTGGAAGGCACACAGACAACCCTTCAAGAATCAGAGTCCAGATTAGATGATATCCTTGAGGAGACTGGTAAGAGATACACTATATCTATCTCGACAGAGAGTCAAATATGTTCCTCAGTTACATTGATGGAGGATGTCCAGGTGTCACAGGGGCCACCATTCATGGGTAGCTCTAAGACAAACGGTCATACACATGGACATGAGGATTCCAAAGCTAGGAGCAGTTGCGAGGACACTTTCATTTGTGTTCCAGGATTGGTTGATATCCACATAGAGGTTGATCCGACAGTACACCTTGGACATATGATGATGAGAGAGATGTACAGTGGAATTCAGGGGGACGCATTGGATTGCAGGGAGGAGACACACTTAGTGGAGCATGGAGATTCCTCTCCCTTGCAGCAACACNCCCTGAGGGAGCAGGAGTTGGAGGTGGACCGACTCACTCATGAGTTGGTGAGCACACGAGGATTCTTGGAAGGCACACAGACAACCCTTCAAGAATCAGAGTCCAGATTAGATGATATCCTTGAGGAGACTGGTAAGAGATACACTATATCTATCTCGACAGAGAGTCAAATATGTTCCTCAGTTACATTGATGGAGGATGTCCAGGTGTCACAGGGGCCACCATTCATGGGTAGCTCTAAGACAAACGGTCATACACATGGACATGAGGATTCCAAAGCTAGGAGCAGTTGCGAGGACACTTTCATTTGTGTTCCAGGATTGGTTGATATCCACATAGAGGTTGATCCGACAGTACACCTTGGACATATGATGATGAGAGAGATGTACAGTGGAATTCAGGGGGACGCATTGGATTGCAGGGAGGAGACACACTTAGTGGAGCATGGAGATTCCTCTCCCTTGCAGCAACACATAGTTCTGGGAGATCACCTTCATAGTAGCAGCAGTTATTTGAGTGATGATGGAGGGAGAGTGATTGACCAATAGTTTGTGGAGTTATATACTGTTGTACCTGATAGTTGGAGTTTAGATGATTATTCACCATGGGTGCTAGTGGATGAGCTTTCGGTCCTGTTATCGCACAATTTGTACTTGCCCAAAATCCAAAGGCAAGTGAACAATAAATTGGCGTAACAAGAGGTTGTCTTATTACTGTCACCTAAACAAGACACCTCTTTCTCTTTAGGAGTAGTACCCCAGGGGAGACGTCCCCAGTGACCCGGGGGTTTGAGAAGGCTAAGGTAAGAGTATCAAGAAAGTCCCACCCTTCTCACAGGTCACTCTGATCAAAGTTTCCAAAGGTTTTTAATGAGATGAAGCAAAGTAATATTTAAGTGTACCTACCCAGAACAAGACAACAAAAAATACTATTTGTAAGTACCATATGATGTTAGTGCTTCATAAAACCATAGACTTTGATAAAAAGAACAAGATGATTTGAAAGCTGAAGTAACATGACTATTTATAACAACAATGTATATATATAGCAATAGCTTCACAATTATGCCTCAATAAAGCTTAAAAAATGGCCAAAAATGATAACATAAACTTGACAAAATGCTAGTAATTTTTAGAAGCAATGATGGCAATGTATAATTAGCTCTAAAACTTGATTTTAAGATGAATTTGTTGTTGTTATAGATGGTTGTAGCAATATTTTGCAACAACAACAAATTAGTTAGTAGGTTAGTCTAATCTAAAGTTAGAAATGGTTAGTAAAGATCTTAAGGTAGGTGGTTTAAGAGTTTTTTTAGTCAATCAATCACTTGCAAGGTATGAACTAGTGCCTTTTAGGGTAAATAGAGGCAATATTGTAGTGACAATTCTTAGAGGTAAAACACGAATGATAATAGGTGAGCAAAAGGAAGAGGGAGGATGGTTGAGGGGTTAGTAACCTAAGGCCTCAATATCCAAAACCCTAGAAGGAAAAGATGCTAGGAAGTAGGTAACCCTAGGCCCTAGCGATTTCCTTCTTCTTTAGGTCAAGCTTGAAATAAAATATGAAAGCTTAATGAAGCAATAATACTAGGGTGATACTAAGGTAGGGCTCTAGTATATCCTTCAAGGGAGGTGTCTTCTAGCAAAATCAAGTAGGTGAAGATTTATAAAGAAAAGGACAATAACATGTGCTTTTCTCCTAGGGTTTCACACTAGCAATTTCATAATCTTGTAAATGAACAAGTAAATACATCATAATCATTCAAAATAAATAAGGATTGTAGATATCTACTTACTTCATCAAGAATAATCTAGCAACAAACCCTAGTTGAAGACTTTCCACCATGAAAACGCAAAAATACACCAAGATAAACTTCCTCCAAGAGTTGTGCACCACTTATTTCAACCAATAAGCCTTAAAAGAGGTCGAATTTCAGACCTCACACTTGTGTGAGTGAAAGATGATAAAAAAATATAAGAGATTTTCCCCTTATTTATACAATACAAGTAACCTTTAATTACATTTTAGGTCAAAAAAAGGTCGACGTGGCCAATTTACATCAAAAATTTAGTTTTGCATAAAATTGACAATTAAAATCCTAATTTTATCTTTTACGGGTGACGTCATGCCCCTCCTAGGGTGATGTTGGGCCCCTTCTTGGAATGCTAGGACTCCAAAGTGAAATGTTAGGGCTCAAAACCCCTCAGAAACTGCCACACGTGCCAACCAAGCCGTCATCATGCCAAAAACCCCAATTTGATGACATCAGGGGCCTTCAAGGTCCAATGCCATGGTGGGAGGGCATGACCCCCTTAGGTCCAAGCCTGCCAAAGTGCCTCTGGTGGAACGTCCTCCTTTTTATCTGGTGCAAGCCTCTGGTATCCCTCTGCCCCTGGCTGGGGTCACAACATCCATCTAGTGGGATTTTAGCCCCATGGAGGTCCGAGCTAATCATATCCCATTATGTACCTGTTTGTCGGGCATGGTCCTGCAATAACAACAAGTACACCCTCCATGGGCTCATAAGTCATAGGGATCATAGTAATGTCAATCACATCTAATAATCAAGCTACCCAAACATGTGCATCAAACTCCCCTTTACCCAAACAAATGCTCAAAGTCGTTATGTTATTTAACAAACCAGGTTTGGATAGGGTCTCAGGATGTCCTATTGGGATAATCCTCCTTAGGTGTGGGATGTTTCTAGGTGAAGAACGATCTAGGTCATTTAAATGCATGAGATGGTGTAGCATATGTTTGGGCAAGGGGTGCAATGATAACAGGGAAATGTAGGTCTTACCTGTCGGTGCCTCTGTAGAGGGTGAGTTGCACCTTGTCATGGATGCAATTGTTTCCTAGTCCATTCAATGCCTTTTTACTCTTTGTCTTATTGTTTTTTCTTTCAAGAGAGTAGTTGGAGGACACTGCCCTAGCGTGGTGACCAGTGGTGACAACATTACCCACAAGCATTTCACGGAGATGAGAAGGTTGGCTCATGATGAGACCCCCTTTCTCTTGGCTATGCCAACAAAAGCCACTACCCTGGCTTGGTGACCCAATGAATAATAGTGTCACACTGCTACATGCCCATGGACCTAATAGGTCGGCTCATGATGAGACTTCCTATCCACCAACTAGGTCTTGATTTTTATTTTTATTTTATAGGTCCCCCCATTTTTTTCTTTCTGAGAAGCCTTTTATTGCTTTCTTTGGGATTCTTGGGCGAAGAATCTCAAGGTTTCATTTTGGATTTTAACTTTTTCCATCTTCTTTTACCCTCTAGACCTTTAACCCCTTCTTCCCACAAGGAAAGTTACAACCCTTACTAGCTTGGCAAACCCAATGCATGAACCAATGTATGGGATAGATGAGAGGGAAAATGATGAAAAGTGATAAGTATGGAAGGAATGGACGATGACCTTTCATAGACCCTCACAACGACAACTCATCCCTAAGGGAACCAATTTACTAGGGCACTATGTCATCCCCCCCAGGTATGGACAAGTTAAAAGGCATAATCTCCAAGCAAATGTCATGAAAGAAAGGAGAATTCAATGCACATATTCAAATGTTTTGAGAATCAGAGTGACATGTACCATGATACTCGGACTCATTACCTCATGGAGAAAGACCCACAACAACTTCATAACCATGTCGATGGGATGGATGATGTTGTTGCTGATAGATGGGTAGCGCTGAAGAAAAGATGCCCCCCCCAGAGCCAAGCTCAAGTCAATATAGCTCTCGGTACTCCATGTCTAGGATCTGTGGGCCTCGAGACATAATCTCCTTAGTTATCCCTAGGATAGGGGATAACAGGTCCAATCTTGAGGATTGACCAAAGCATATGATACTTTCCAGTCCTACAATTGGTTACAGATGTTTCTGTTATTTTTTCCTGATGCTTTCATCATTGACAACAACATAGGGGGAGATAAATAGTAACAAGGGACATGGAGAGTTGGTAGGCCGATACCACCTCACATGAGTGTCTTTATTGCATACAACAGGATAGGGGTGGATCATCAGAGACAAACAATTGAGACCTTGGGCATGATGGTGAGCATCTTAGGCCATGGGATTGCAGATATCTTAGAGGGTGACACCGATTCATATTCTCATTGGGATGAGGATGGAGGGCTTTCGACAGTTATCGGTATGACACATGAGCAGTTAGTGGGGATTGGAAGTGATGAACTTCCAATTTTTCCATGGGATCTGAGAGTCCATTTGGTTAGTGGGTTGTTTCATCTTATGATGACCCAGGTTGCGCCAGATAGCAACATACTTCACTCTTGGATGGTTTTAAGAGGGCTTGCAGGGACTTGTTCTATGTGGCGAGATAGGTTCTCCCTATTGATACTCATGATCGAGTATGGAGGTGGTTGGACATATGTTGATTCCACAAAGATACCTTTACAGGTTCAACTTCTTGATAGCATGCCCACTTTTCACAGGTATTTCATCATGAGGATCCAGGAGTGGGGGATCTAGTATGTATACTTTGAATAGACAATCATGATCAGAGTAGTGTAACATATGTTTGATGGTCCTTGTCAGAGGCTAGCATGGGACCCTGAGATTACAGGGTTGGGAATTTCATTGATTGATGGAGACAAGTGGATCTTTGCAGAGGGAAGTCACTTTGACTTTCCAATGAGCTTCAATATTGGGGGGAGCACGTCACTTGTTGGTGATTCGTTGAGGTCTTATAGTACCTCACTATGGCAACACCATGTTCAGAGGAGAAACTCATTTCGGGTTGAGACCGTGTGTTATTTGTAGGAGACTCATGGTATTGATATGTTACAGGACTATATTTCATGAGGCATTGCAGTCCACATTCTAATATGGGATCTGAGGATTGGAGTTCTTGGTAGTTCAATGTTTGATAGAGTTGAGCTTCGAGTCGAGTTGTTGCTCGGGGAGTTGGTTGAGATTCTTTGGCCATTGATCATTCTACTCATCAGGAGCATGTGGGTGTCATGTGTGGTAATCACTTGGAGAGGCCACATCTTGAAGGGAGTCTACCTTGTATCACACAGGTGGATATGGGAGCCCGATATCATATATAGTTGGATTCAGTTATTGCTTGAGGACAAGCAATATTCTGGCAGGGAGGACTGTAATATCCCCATTTTGGGACATTATAACATTACAGAGTCTTATGCCTACTAGAGTAGCCAAATAGGGGTGACAGAGAGTTCGGGAGATATTGAGGGGTTTTATTGGGCCCGACTTGCATCATTCATCATCAAGATCCATTCCGCACAACTTGGCTTTAGTTCCGTTGCATCTCGACGATTTTCGTAATTTTGAGTTATTATGGGTCATATCTTAATTAAATTCACTAAGAAGGTCATGATGGGAATATTACTTGGAGAAACCTCTTAGTGTAATAGCTCATCGGAATCGGGAGGAAGAGCATTATAGGATAAGATGATGAGAAGTGACTTTCAATGGCTGGAGAAGCCATAAGGATGGATAAATCACTTTTTAGAGGTAAAATGGTTAATTAATTAATTAATTAAGTGATTTAATCAAGGAATAATAAAATAAAGTAAAGGTCACTTGGAGGGAAAAGGTCAACAAAGAATTAAGGTTTCAGGAAGCTATTAAGGAAGGGTAAATCAACCTAATTCGGAATTATGTTATGATTTGATGTTGAGATATTTGCAGAGGAGGAGGAAATCGACCCCCTTGTTGTTTTGTAGATTTCTGGAGGACACCACCACCATTGATCAGTTTCAGTGTTGAGAGAAACACCCTAGCTTATCAGAGACACCATCTAGGTATTTCACTATGCATTACAGGTATCCAGTTAAGTGATTGTGCATCTCAGTCACTGAGGGCGCAAGGGTTAGAGAGAGGGTTTGTGTGGTCGCTTGAGACAATTCAGTATTTTGTTGAGTCCTTTTGACCCATTATAGAGCTATCCTAGGCGCACCTATTGAGCCACCTGTCATCAGTTTTTGATGGTGGAATCTCCCAGAAAGCAGAAAACAATCATATAGGGCGCAACTCTTGAGGAAGTACATTTGGGGTTCCAGGAGGTATTCCAGAGCAGATCCGAGGAAACCCTTTCGACCTATTACAGAGGATGTTAGGACTATCTTTTAGAGTCATACATCGTCATATTATGCTGATGGAATCACTAGGGCGCACTCCCACAGCCTAGGAAGTGCGCAAACCCCCAGGGGGATGACATCCGAAGCTTCAGGGGTCAGATCTTCAATCCGACAGTCATCAAGATTAGCCTAGAAGCCAGGGTGCTTCTTTTGAGACATTTTCCAATCCATTTCGATGGGTATCACCATCAGGGCGAGTTTTCCATACTCTGTAGCAGTTATCGTGAGCTTCTGGGCTGCTTTTTGTTGATCTATCTGTGCATGCACATACCAGCCTTCATTCCTCTAATCATGAGTATTTCTTGTTAGTCGATTTGTATTCCAATGACGATCCATGAGATCTAAATGATGATTAGTATATCTTTTTCCACCTTATTATTGTATTTTTTTCTTTTTCCTCATTATATATATATATCAATGAGATTTTTTATCCTTTCTTTTGCATGTATTATCTTTGTATTGCTAAAACACTTAATGAATGAAACACACATGCAAAAATCACCAAGCTGTAAATGTGTTGAACCTACACAGAATAGATCTAGCTAAACAATAATACACACATTTGTAGAGAGAATTGGAAAAGGAAGAAGGAGAGAAAGAATGGAAGAATTCTCATTAACCATTGTGAATAATGAATAATTTACACATGTTATATTCTGTAAAACTCAATGAGTTCAACTTGAAGTGAACCAAGTCGCCATAGTGGTGGTCTAGAGTGATATGGACACACACCAACAGTTACGGGAGTGAACTGCCACCTATTCTAGTCTCTCAGGCAGTTACGGGAGTGAATTGCCACCTAGTTGAGTTAACTAGTCAACTAGTCTTCAGTTAATTGACTGAACAGAGAGTAGTGAGGAGTTAACTGAGGGAATCAAGGCTAATGCGCCACTCTGGTGATGATACCAAGGCAAGGTCGAATTAGCATGGTGATGATCCCAATGTTGCATGGTGATGATCCCAATGCAACATCT
>SNQJ01S0017357.1:203236-222776 GCA_010110895.2 Picea sitchensis | reverse complement strand
TTTTCCGCTCAGCAACTTCGTTTTGCTGCGGAGTGTAGGGAACTGTATGCTGCAACTGAATCCCTGCCTCATGGAAAAGATTATGAATCTCATGATTTACATAATATCCCCCGTTATCAGTTCAGAGGACTTTGATCTTCTTTCCGGACTGTGTCTCAACCAAAACTTTGAAATCTTTGAGGTGTTGAAAGACATCAATTTTTTCCTGAGAAAGTAGATCCATGTAAAACGTGAAAAATTGTCAACAAAAATGAGAACAAACCTCGCTTTGTTGATCGATGGATGCAGAAAAGGACCCATGAGGTCACTGTGGATCAGATCTAAAGATGCGGAAGCTCGCTGAGACTTTCCCTTGTTGAATTTCTCTTGAGGGTGTTTTCTGAGAACACATCCCTCACATATTCCCTTGGAGAAATGGATGTCTGGTAGACCATCAACTAATTTTTGCTTGCTAAGTGGTTGCATGTATTTGAAATTCAAATGTCCAAACCTTTTGTGCCATATCCTACTACTTTCATCAGCATGAGTAAGCAGTAAAGCAGAATCAGGTTCAATGAATTCAGAAAATGTATACAATCTAGACTGATCATGATTTACCTCACCGGTAGCAACCCTGGAGTTGGTTTGCATGTCGTATATGTCCTCGGAATTTGGTGTGAATACGAATTTATTTCCAGTGTCGGAATTCGTCATCTGATACACGGAGAGAAGGTTGACAGAAAGCTTGGGAGCATGCAGCACGTTCTCGAAGCTTCCGTTGGTGAGTTCAATCCTTCCTTTGCCAAGTGACTTCAACAAAAGAGTTGTCCCCCATCAGAATAGGAGGACCTTTGCATGCATCCAAAGAAGAATAAACTGCTTCTGAGGCAGCCATGTGATGTGATGCTCTTGAATCTACGATCCAAGCATCAGGAGAGGAGTTGATTGCAATCAAGGCATGGCTAGAATTGTCTTTCTTGGAATTCAGATCTTCTGGCTTCTTCTTCTTTGCACCCTCGGGGATGCGATCTCCAAGGTTGTTTTGCTGAAGTATTTGAGACATCAGATCTATTTTTTTTTGCATGCATGCAGATTCCGAATGGAATCCTTTGTGACAGTATGTGTATTTCTCTCCTTTTCTTCCCTTTTCTCCTTTAGATCCTGAGGCATCTATGAAGGGTTTTGTGTACCCTTCCTTCTTCGTATGTGCATGAGCTTTTCGCTTATCTTTATCTTTAGATTTCTGATATTTGTAGCTGCCATCATGCACAGTGAGTGCATGCGTCCTTGGGCCTTTGATTGTGCCCATGTTGATGAGCTTGGTTTGCTCTTGTGTCAGGGATTCGATAAAGTCCTCAAGAGAAGGCATCTTCCAGGTGGCTCCAGAGGCGAATCTGATAGTATGGAATGTGGAAATGAATACAGAGAATTCAGGTCCAAGCTTGGATAGAATGGTGAGAACCATTTGTTTCTCCTCCACCGATTTATCAACCCCGCAAGCTTTGAGTTGCAACATTAAATCCTTGAATTTTGTAAAGAAATATTGGATATTGTCGAAGCTTTTTGGATCCAATGTGAGCAGCTCCACCTCCAACATGTGTCCCCTCGTCTCATCCTATTTTCCAAATATCCCTTCCAAGATTTTCTAGGCTTCATTGGGAGTCTTACAAGAAGATGTGTGAAAAAGGAGATCAGGAGAAATAAGACTGCAAATTGTTCCGAGTGCCTCATCCATGCGATTTAAGTACTTGGATTTTTCTATGGCTGATGTTGGATTTGTATCTGTATTCATGGTTAATCTATATAACCCTCTATATCGGAGATGTATAGCTATTTTATTCTTCCATGCAAAATAGTTGTAAGGTGTAAGAATGAATTCTTTTTGGAATTCCATCTTTCCGCTGTCTTCAATCTTTTGTACCTACAAAAAAATTTGGTGTAGCTTTTGCTTAGCAGTCTGTTGGCTCTGATACCATGTAAATGTGTTGAACCTGCACAGAATAGATTTAGCTAAACAATAATACACACATTTGCAGAGAGAATTGAAAAAGGAAGAAGAAGGAGAGAGAATGGAAGAATTCTCATTAACCATTGTGAATAATGAATAATTTACACATGATATACTCTTTATAACTCAATGAGTTCGACTTGAGGTGAACCAAGTCGCCATAGTGGTGGTCTAGAGTGATCTGGACACACACCAACAGTTACGGGAGTGAACTGACACCTATTCTAGTTTCTCAGGTAGTTACGAGAGTGAATTGCCACCTAGTTGAGTTAACTAGTCAACTAATCTTTAGTTTACTGACTGAACAGAGAGTAGTGAGGAGTTAACTGAGGGAATCAAGGCTAATGCGTCACTCTGGTGATGATACCAAGGCAAGGTCGAATTAGCATGGTGATGATCCCAATGTTGCATGGTGATTATCCCAATGCAACATCTAAACTCAACTCAACTAGTCAAACTGAAGTGTGAACTGAAAGAGAATATTCTCTCCTAAAATATAGGAGACTGGATAATGACTAATTATGACTAATAAACAAATAAAAACCTTAGGAAAAATAAATCCTAGGTGTGTGTTGAAGTAACTCCAACACAAGAATGTTCATACATTAACTCAAACACATCTAGAAACCCCCAGAGTATCAGACTTTAATGACAAAACGCTAGTTCAATAGTAAATATCCAGATCAGCCGGATCAAGGATATTTCATTTTACCTTTTTGAGAGCAAAATTCAATTTTGAGTGATTAAAATCACTTTTTTGCCTCAACAAAGGGGAATAAGGGCTTAGGAAGTGCTCTGGCTTAGAAAATGAGAAAAAACATGGCATCCAACAACAACTGATGCCACCTACATGACTTTATTGACTTTTACATTAAAAATTATTTGTTTTACGGGAAAAAAAATTATTGACTAAAACTTTAAAAAAAACTAGGGGGGACTTAGCACAATTTCTATATGACTCAATAGACATGAATTAGCATGAATTATTATACATTTAGACAATATACATTGGTTATACTATGCCAAGGCCTAACCACCAACACATACTCAAGCTTTGGAGGAGATTTGAGTGAAAAAACTTAGAAATTATTAATCGCCTAATAGGGAAGAAATAATTAACAAGTGAAAAAAAAAACACTCTAGAGTACATACTCATGCTCAGGTCTTAGGTTTCATATATTATTTTACAACTTTCATGCTCAATTCATTTATTACAATGCCTCAGAGGGATGGGAATGCAAAAAAAGGGTGGTCTCATAGACTTGCTGAATTTTGAACACTAAATTCTGAGCATCTGACTGCTCAGTCTTTGGCGGCTCATCTGGAAATCCAGCTAGTACAAGTTGGTGTATAACATTGGCTCCATATGGGGACGTGCGGTTGATATTTTATTGAAGGATACAATACGAAAATCCAGAATCAAAGAACCTGCATCATCGATGCCTCATCAATAACATATCCATATAAATCCAATAATAAACATGAGTTGCAAGAATAATATACATGTATATATGATACAGAAAAGAAATAAATAAACTATGTGCAGGAAATGAAAAATGTAAAGTACAAAGGAAAAGGGTTAGAGAATATGATACAAAGGATGCCCCATGGGCATCAGATAACTTCACTAAAGAATAACTTGAGAAGTTGGCCATTTACTGGGAGCATCAACTTCTCACCATCCAACTTGCCAAGGAAGAAAGAGTTCTTGTCGGCTACGTCCTGAATGATATATGGACTTGTCCATAAACTGTCAAACTTGCCATGATTTCCCGACTTCTCTCTTCTTTTGTCCCAAAGAAGCACTGTATCACCTTCCTGGAAATCCCTCTGCTTTGAAGACTTGTCAAAAGTCTTCTTTACCTTTTCCTGATTCTTTATGCTCTGATCTAAAGATTTCCTTCTTCTTTCATCAAGCTCAACCAACTGATCATTTCTGCTCTACTGAAAATCCTCATCCAAACCATACTTCTGCACAAACTGATACATTGGAAGCTTTAAATGAACTGGAAGAGTGACATCAAGCCCATAAACAATCTCAAAGGGACTTTTTCCTGTAGAACTCTTCTTAGTGATCATGTCTGCCCATAAAGAAAACCTAATCTTGTTATCCCATGACCTCTTATTATCCCCAATTGTTTTCTTAAGGATAGTCATTAAGTTCTTGTTGTTGGATTCAACAAGACCATTGCCTTGGGAATAGTAGTTTCAAGAGTGGGACAACATAATGCCATACTTGAAATAGAATGAGGACAATTCTTTTGAACTGAAGGATTTGGCATTATCAGTAGTTATCTTGGCGTGCATACTGAACCTAGTGATAATCTTATATTCAAGAAAATCCATAACCACTTTGTCGGTTATTGACTTGGTGGGTATTGCTTCTAGCCACTTACTAAAATAATCAATCCCTGTGATTATCCAAGTATAACCATTACTCGAATTATCCTTAAATTGACCGATGAAATCAAGCCCCCAGCTAAAAAGGGGCTTCGACTACTACTGGCTGAAGAGGCAAGGCTACTAGCTTCTACTTCCCTGTGAACAACTGACATTGCTGACAACCCCTAACCATTTAATGCACATCTGAAAACATGGTCGGCCAATAATAACCTACTCTCAGAATTTTGTGGGCAATAGTTTTAGCTGCGAAATTCCCACCACAAAATCTTGAATGAAAGTCAACCATAATTTTCTTGGACTCAAGCTCATCAACACACCTAACTATCATCCCATCGGGGTTCCTCTACCCCAATCCATCATGCATGATACAATACTTAGCTACTTTCAACCTCAATGCCCTTCTTTTATGACAATTTAAGTGACTTGGGCATGTGAGGTTAGAAAGAAAGAAAATGATATCAACATACCATTGGTGTTGTTCTAACTTCTAAAGTTTTGATGACAAGGATGGCCTATATTGATTGTTTTGACAGACTAGGTCCAAATCTTGTTCATTTCCTTTAGTTAGCATTTGAGCCAATCCTTGACCTTTGACTAACTTTGTGGGTTTTATCTCTAGTCATACTCTTGTATCTTGGAGACCCACTTTCCTCTGACCCCCAAGCAATCCTATTGTCCTAGGATATCTTTCACTGTTGAGTGAGGTACATACCCCACAACTTTTTAATATTCTGTATAAACCCGGAAATTCTTAAGGGACTTGACCAAGGCATTTGCTTGCTTTTCCATACATGTATAATTAAGCTCATAGTTTTGCAATGCCTTGCTCATGAAAACAATGTGTTGCTCCACTCAAATTTTACATCTTTTTTCAACAATTTGATAATAGGCTTCATTGTCTCGGCTAAGTTTGGGATGAATCGCTTGACAAAGTTGATCTGACCAAGAAAATACTGGAGAGATTTATTCATGGAGGGTAAAGGGATTTTCTGTATGTCTTCCACCTTTTTTGGATCATTCTTTACCCCATCCTTTGCAATGATGTGACCTAACAACTTGCCTTCATCCACACCCAAAATTGACTTAGCCGGATTTAAGGAGATTCCATACTTTCGAAATCTTTCAAGCACATGTCTAAGATGACCTATATGATTTGATCTTTCTTTTGAGAAAACTATTAAGTCATCTTGATATATCTCAATGATCTTGCCCATTAATTCGTTGAAGGAAAAATCCATGGCCCTTTGGAAAGTAGCACCCGCATTTAATAGGCCAAAAGACATTCTTAAGTACTCAAAGGTGCCCCAAGGTGTGGTGAAGGTTGTTTTATTTTGATCCTCCTTCCTCACCAACACTTGATTATAACCAGAGAAGTCATCCAACATGGACATTATTTTGGATCCAGTTACCCTTTGCAGTAGGGTCTCCATTTTGGGTAAGGGGTAGTTATCTTTAATGCATGCTAGATTTAGATTTCTAAAGTCAATGCATAGTCTTATTCCCCCATTTTTCTTTCTAACCACCACTAAGTTAGAACACCATGAAGAATTCATTGTTGGAGCAATGATGCCAATATCCAACATCTTTTTAAGTTCAGCTTGAACCAATGGTGCTAACTTAGGATTTATTCGCCTAAGTTTTTGGCGGAAAGGTGTTGTGTCTTCCTTGAGGTGTATAGTATGTTAACACATCCTCTTTATAGGATTTGAGCTCATCATATGTGAATGCAAATACATCCTTATACTCTTGGACTAGACTTATTAATTCATTTCTTTCCTTTTCATAAGTACCCTTTCCATTTTTTATGAACCTTGGGACTTCCTCTGTCCCAATGTTTATTTCAATATAACTTCCAGGATTTACCACTTCTTTTTTCTTTTTATGCATATCATGTCTGTCAAAGATTCTTTCTAAAGAAGTTGTTCCTCTAGGAACTAGATTTTTTATGGGATTTTCTTCCTCAATATAATATTCCCCCTCCACTTTATAGCTAACATTGAAGCCGAAGAATTCCTGAACATTATTTGTTCATCATCCCTGAAAACTTGCCAGTGATAAACATTGTCTGGAACTAAAGGCCTAAAGATTATTTCCAACTTTCATTTTCCTTTTATTAGATCTTCTGAGGGCTAGAGGGTTGAAGCTGCTAATGCCAAATTGTCAACCAAGTTTTGATCCTGAGGGATTTCAATGAGATCTATAGAATCAAAGAGTTCTATAGTATCCCAAATGGAATTTATGTGTCTTCTTAACCTCTCACTTTTGCACACATACTTATTTTTGACTTGAAGAAACCAAGTCTAAATCACCTTTGACATTTAATATTTTAATACCCATATCCTTAGCGATTTCCAAACCAAGCAAAAGTGCCTCATACTCGGCCACATTATTTGTTGCATCAAACTCAAGTCTAAATGAAAAATTATAAGACTTTCCAATTGGAGACTTTAGGATAATCCCTTCCCCCTTTCCTGATCTTGAGTGGGCTCCATCAAAGTTCATCTTCCAAGCTTTATTACTTATATTTTCATTTTTAAACTTGTCTTCAACTGGTGCTAGGAAGTTTGAACATATTGAGAAATTACCCATGTCAGACATTTGGCAGATGAATTCATTCATTGGCTCTTTGGGGTCTTCAATGTGGTACTTTCTTTCTATTCCTCTATAGAGCCTAAAATTCTCAGTTGAGGAGGATGGTAAGGGATAGTTGCAAAGGTCAAACCCATATTTAGGAAACCTCCCATGTGGGCTCCCCACTTTCTATAAAGAAGCATACCCTAAGCATCTGGAACATCAATTACAAGCACATCCATTTTGAAGGAAAACTCTGGGTGAAAAGCTAGCTTGAATGGAAAATCTATGATAATCCCATGGGTTTCAATTTCCCTGGAATCCATGGCACACACATTTGATAGGGTCTTGTAACTTTAAGACCTAATCTTTGCATGATCCTCTTAGTAATAATATTGGATGAAGAACTAGAATCATACATGCAATTATGCAACCATTGATCATTTATTTCTAAGGATACAAAGAATGGAGGATTTTCTTCTTTGGTTCTATCTTTGCTAGTCAAAACAACTGGAGTATCTTCACGATGTTCCTTATCTTTTTCTTGAATTTTTACAACTTTATCATTTGGAACATTTATTGCTTTGAGGAGTTTTTCCTTTTGTGAAGAAATTTTCAAGAGATTTTACACTGGAACCAAAACTTTTGAATTTAAAATCCAATTACCTAAATCAACAGTTAGATTAGTAATTGGAGGAGGATTAGTTACCTTGGGAAAGTTTGTTTGAGAATTGTTTGTACCATCCTTCCCTTTCCTTTGGTAGATTATTCCTTTATGTCTGGCAATTATGTGGGCTTGTGTCCATAGAACTTTGTAACATTATCATACTCTTCAACCACTTCATTGGCTTTCTCACTTCTTTTTTGCATTTGGATCCAATAATCCATTGATAAGGGGTGATCTTCGCCTAAATTGTTTATGTGATTAGAGTTTCTTGATTGTCCCACAAAATTGTTTGTTGGAGGAAGGCCTTGTTCATTTATTTGACAAAACACTGGGTAGGTAGACTCTTCATGAAAGTCTTCACATGCTCTACAAAAGGGTGGTATTTCTTCATTTACCACATTATTTGATTCCAACTGATTAGGTGGCCTTTGGTGTTGAGGAGGACCTTTCTTTTGCCATTTTTCATTGTTAGGCCTAGGTTGGAATCTGTTATTTTGGGACCTCTCCAGAGCTATCAACCTATTTTGAAAAGCAATAAGTTGAGTAGCATGAGTTTCCTCCATTCTTTTAACCATTTATGTTATGTCCTTTAAAGGGTCATAAGTAGGATCTTTATTATCAGGAGCAGTTGCTTTTTCTTTGGACTGTGACTGCCTAAAAGAACTACCCCTTGTGAAACTTGGAAGATTTGATTTCCCCGAGGCTTGCATATTCTTATCAATATTTATAGTTGTTTTTTGATCAATTTTGAGGTTGGTGGGTTCCTTATCTCTTAACTGATATCTCATTTCACTACCAAATGCCTCAATGTAGTAGATCAAGATAACATTATCAAGAGGCTTGATGTCTGTATGCAAACTCGAAACCAATTAATTGAACTTCTTGTTAAACTCTTCCATATTTTCATTTTCATTTTTCTTTATTGTGTTGAGGGCAGCTAACAGTTGACGATGATCCCTTTTCTCCCCCCATTGTTTAGTGAAAGCATCTAAGAGATCTTTCAAGGTTTTGAACTTGTCATTTGGGCAGTCTTCATACCAATATGAAGGATAAAAAAATAGTTTCATTTTGACATCTTCGTGATCATGTGCATCACACCATTTATTTATGCATGCCATATAGGACTTAACATGCATTTTAGCACTAACATCATTGTTTCCTTGAAAACTAGGTAACTTTTCAATTGTTTTTTCAGGAATTGCATGAGAATATCTATTTATATTAGAAAAGTCACAAGGATCATATATAGCCATTTCTGAGATACAATTATTAACAAAAATCAAGTGAATATCAGAAACAGACTCGGATCCTAAATGACTAAGGATTCTACAAGAAGTGGATTTGGCGAACCTCCTCCTGTAAACTTGTCCAGGTTCGGGGATGAAGTCAACTAGGCCTTCTAAATTCCTTCTTGTAGAATACTTAGTCAAATTGGAAATTAGTGGAGTCGCCAGATGATGAGTTTATTTGTGATAAACAACAAGCATCAAATAAAAACTAAGTAAAAACAAATAGGAAAACAAGTCGTGTTCCGGGAATAAAAATATTTATCCTCGACAACGACGCCAAAAATGTTGTCTCTTTTATACACATTTGGCTATCGTGGAAGAAATATTCAATCCAATTAGTGTGTCCTTGGGGGCAAGTCTGTAGTAAAGGTGTTGTCACCTGATCCTCTACTCCTCTATCTAGGCCAACTCCTAGTGAAGCCAAGGGGGGTAGTCCCTAACAAAATACTATGGCTTTTAAGCTAATCTAAGAAAATAAACCACTCTAGGATTTTATTGTAGAATAAAACATTTACAGTGAAGCATTCAACACATTCATTCGATAGACAAGATAATCATTGATAATAGAACATATGTCCAACCATAGAAGATGCATGCACAATAGAGTAAAGGATACAATATATGCAAGTGTTGTAACAATTATTAGACAATCATCATATTATGAATGAAATATTGCTCATGAAGTAAAAAGTTGTGAACATGAAACCAATGCCTTAAAGTTATCGTGGGCAATTGTTGAATCGAGTGTTTTATTAAGGTTTATTGAAGGTAGATTAATGAAAATGTGTGGTCTCTTTAGAGGCTATCCTTTTGTTTGGAAATGTGTTGAAAACTCATAGAAACCCCAAGGCTTCACCGGTAAGTTCAATGAAGGTGTCGGATGTCCAACACGAGGAGAACCTAGATCTCAAAGTTCTCGTTTGACTTCACACACTCCCTTCATGTAGTTTCCCTTGCATCAAGATAGCTATTATGAAAGTTTCCTTAATTAAAACTACTCCACACTAATAGCCCTAGTTCTGATGAATCCCAGGATTGAGCTAGGATCGCAAGGGTTCAAAGCATACACTGGAAACTGTAGGGCAGGTTTATTTTAAAACTGAAAGGAAAAAGAGAAAAACTTAAGATGTTTTATGATTACTAAAATCGGAACTGCAAACTAAGCTAGCATAAGAATTACTTTGCTTAAGTGAAAAAAAAAGTAGTGATTGCTTGAATGGCTAATTTCTTTAAATTGTGTGTTTTGAAAGCAAATAAAGCAAGAAAATCAAAAGGAAAATAAAGCACACAACCACCACCAATCCCCCTAAAGGGGATGACGAAACTGGGCACTAAAGGCACGCTTTTATTAATGCCTATTACACTTCGAGAAAATGAATTCTCTTTTTCTTTTTTATGAATTTTGGATCCTTATAGAATGGATCAAATTATTAACAACAATTACAAATAAGACTTTCTAAAGTCTTGGTCTTCAAAGGGTCCAACTTGGGATAGAATTTTGTCAGTTTCGCTTCAAATTCGTCAAAGTTTTCCCTTGTTTTGTGACGGACCTGCTAAAAACCAGCAAAGGAAAACTATTAGATGATGATAGAAAACACTATAAGAAAGTAAAAATAAGATGAACAAATTTGACCAATTTTTTTTATATTTTCTTATGCAAAAAATGTTAATTTTGGGGGATTTTAGAGGCTTTAGAAGAGGCTAAACTAAGCCCTCTTAGATGTTTTTGTTGGCTGTCCTAAAACAACAACATAAAACTTCTAATTAGCTAGATATTAAATGAAAAACATAAGCAATTTTCTATCTTGAGGTTAGGAAATAAATTTCAGAAAATTGCAAGAAGAAAATCAGATCTATTCTTTTGATTGAAAGAGAAATAAAAACTAGATCTAATACTTGTGCATGCAATTCTAGATACTAAAAATTATCTTCAAATTCAAATCTAGCTAATATTCAAGCTAAAAGAGAAAATGAAAGAAGAAATTTCTGATTTTCGGAGCCTTTGCTTGAGCTTGTGAATCTTCGGGTTATGGGGTCCCTTTGGTGTTAGGAAGAGGGATGAATGTTTTCTTTCAAACTCCTTGGAAAAACACTAGATGAAATCTAGCTCTCTTGCTTCTCCAAGAATGGGATCTTGCATGCTTCAAATAACTCGCAAATACCTGCAAATGATTGGGGTTTCCTACAAAAGAGACTTCATTCACATGTTAGTTTAAGCAAAAACAAAACATGCAATACAAGCATAAAATATAAGTAAACAAGATGGATTGATTAAACAAACAAGTTAAAGCATCCACTCCAATTAGATAACAATATCCTTACCATTATCCAATTTTCACAATAAATAAATGAGAGAATATTAGCGCAACATCACCTCAATCATGTACCAACGTTCATCCACACATGAGCACCACACACCAATAGCTTGACCTCCAAAGTCTCTTGAATTCAAATACGAAAGAATATTGCAATAGCAACAAGTCGCCCAAGCTCCAAGTGACTCAAAGGAGGAGGTTTGAGCTTGTTTTATAGTTTTCTGAGTGAAGTTTCCTAAGTGAGGGTGCATGGGAGAAGAGGAGTGGTGCACTAGATCACTTGGGAAACGTGGGAGTGAAGTGGGGAATGAGTGGAGAGGGAGTAGAGTGGTAGGTGAGGGTTGTGGATTGAAGTGAGGTGAGGTGGAGTTAGGGATGAGTGGAGTGGTAGTGGAAGAGGAAGAGAGGGCGAGTCCATCCCTCTGTGGATGCACCAACTAGAGGAGGAGGTGTGCCTAGCCTTATTGGGATCTCCTCCCACTTGACAAGTCACTCAAACTAGGAGCCCTCACTAGGATATTGCTTTGCCAACTAGACCAAGGATTCTAGACATGAAGAAACATGTCCCCGACATGTTTTCTAAATTTTATCATTTTTGCTAAATTTTATCACTTTAATTAAATTGTCATTTTTTACTTTTTTGAGAGAAAAATTCAATTTTGTTTGATTAAAATAACTTTTTTTCCTCAACAAAGGGGGGATAGGGTTTCAAAGGTGCTCTCGTTTAAAAAATGAGCGCAAACATGGAATCTAACAACAATTGATGTCATTTACATGACTTTATTGTCTTTTACATTAAAAATTGTCTGTTTTACGAGAAAAATTTGTATTGACTAAAACTTTTAAAAAAATCTAAGGGGGACTTGCGCAATTTCCATATGACTCAATAGACATGAATTAGCATGAATTCATATACATTTAGACACTATACATTGGTTATACCATGCCAACGCCTAACCACTAGCACATACTCAAGCTTTGGAGGAGATTTGAGTGAAAAAACTTGGAAATTATTAATCGCCTAATAGGCAAGAAATAATTATCAAGTGAAAAAAAAACACTCTAGAGTACATACTCGTGCTCAGGTATTAGGTGGCCAATATTATTTTACAACTTTCATGCTCAAGTCATTTATTACAATGCCCCAGAGGGATGGAAATGCGGAAAAATGTGGTCTCATAGACCTGCTGAATTTCTGAACACTGAATTTTGAGCATCTGACTGCTCAGTCTTTGGCGGCTCATCTACAAATCCAACTAGTACAACTCAGTGGATAACAAGTGATATCCATGTTAAGGAAACCCTCAAGAGAAGTATACCATCTCCTAGATAAGAGAATTCCCCAAGCATCTGGAACATCGATCACTACTCTGTCCATGAGGATGTTGATATGTAGAAAATCAATGAGGAAAACCTCAATGTCCTCACATACCCCAACAAATTTGAATTTTCTAGAATCAATACCACACACATTTCAATAAGGTTGGGTTGTCTTCAAACCAAGTGTTTTCGTTACCTTCAATGATATGACATTTGTTGAGGCCCCTGAATCAAGCATGCAGTTGTTCAAGCAGAAGCCTTTTATGCCTAATGAAAGATAGAAAGGGGGGTTCTTGTCCCTTGGCCAACCGAGATACATAGTGTTCAGAATGATGGGAGGATCCTCCTTCTCGGTTGGTGCCTATAAGATTTTAAAAATTTCCCTTTTCACAGAAGGGATCTTTTACACATATCTATCATCGAGACCGTCATATTCAGTTTTCTAAACATGCTTGAAACATTTATATTCAATTAAATTTCATCTGTAGGAGTTGGCTTGAGAAGAAACTCACATACCAACGATGGAGGTGGTGGAACCAACTTTTCTGCTGATGGAAGAGGAGTATCAGGTTGTGACAGAGGGGATGGAGCATTTTTTCTTCTGTAGGTTAGAATTTCAATCGTAATTAATTCCTTATTCATATCATCTGTCAAATTATTTAAGGCCTGGAGTCTCCCCTTGCTTTCTCATATTCTTCTGGCTTCATTGATATGTTCTTGGGTAACATGTTTGTCGTTGAAATTGAAAATCATGAAGTTGATATCTTCAGGATAAGCTTCGTCTCATCGAGGGCACTCATCTTCTCTGTGGGGTTCTTGGCATGGGAGACACCTAGCTTCTATATCAACTATCCCAACAGGTTTCAAAGTATCTGGGGCCTTTGCCTCTTTTTGAGGTCTTAGTTTTCAGCCGAAGGCATCTCTCTATTGTCTGGCAAACTGAGGTCTAGGAGTAGATTGATTTCTCTCCACTGTAGTCATACAGTTCATAAGTGGATTGTGCACCTGAATAAACTGAGTATTCATTTGTTCTATCTTCTGAGTCAGGATAGCAATCAGATCAAGAACATTGTTGTTGGAAACCTTCTTCCTTGCTTATGTCTTGGTACGAGGGTACTGAAAAGGTTCTATTTTTTAATCAAGGAGATCCTCTTCAATGTCAATACTGAACTCTTTAGCCCCTGCCAATGATGTGGGATTTTTATCTTTGAGAATGTATCGGAACTGCCCTTCAAAAGAATTCATGTAAAGGAGACAAACTGATGATTTTGTAGGATGATAATCTGTTGGAATTTGATTGTGTTATCGGACAATCTATACTTTCCCAAAGACCTAAGCAAGTGGAAACAAGATTTGCATAACAGGGAATGACATATCACTGTCACCTTCATAGGAAACCCCTTTCTATTTAAGATTATATCAATGTACCCCGGGGAAGATGTCCCTAGTGACCTGAGGGTTTGAGAAGACTAAGGAAAGAAATTTCTCCCCCTCTCACAAGTCACTCAATTTAAAAGGTTCTTTGTGTCTTATAGAGATGAAGAAAAAAATAAATGAGGTGTATTTGCCCAAAACAAGACAACAATAAAAAAAAGCATGCAAATTCAAGGTACCATATGATGTTAGTGCTTCATAAAACCATGAACCTTTAAGAAATAAGTAAGTTGATGTAAGACTGCAACATAAGTAATTATCTATAACAACAATGAATGTTTGGTAACAACCACAGTAATTATGCTTCAAAAATGCCTAGAAAAGACAAGTGGAAACAAGACTTGTGTAACAGGGAGTGACCTATCACTGCCACCTTAATAGGAAAAATATGTACTTGCCCAAAGACCTAAGCAAGTGGAAACAAGATTTGTGTAACATGGAATGACCTATCACTGTCACCTTAATAGGAAACCCCTTTCTTTTTAGGAGTATATCAATCTACCCCAGGGGAGATGTCCCCAGTGACCTGAGGGTTTGAGAAGGCTANCTCACAAGTCACTCAATTTCAAAGGTTCTTTGTGTCTTATAGAGATGAATCAAAAGACAAATGAGGTGTACCTGGCCAGAACAAGACAACAATAGAAAAATCATGCAAATTCAAGGTACCATATGATGTTAGTGCTTCATAAATCCATGAACCTTTAAGAAATAAGTAAGTTGATGTAAGACTGCAACAAAAGTAATTATCTATAACAACAATGAATGTTTGGTAATAGCCATAGTAATTATGGTTCAAAAATGCTTAGAAAAGACAAGAGAATATAGGTCCAATTTGACAGAATGATAGCAACTTGTCAAAAACAAAGTTGGTAGTGTCTAATCAGCTTTTAATGTCACATGTTAAGATGAATTTGTTGTTGTAAGATGGTTGTAGAAATCTTATGCAACAACAACAATTTAGTTAGGGATTTAGTATAGTTTAAGGTTAGTAAGAGTTAGTAAAGTTTCAAGGAAGGTTGTTTGAGCAAATCAATCACCAAGGTGAGTAAACTAGTGCCTTTAAGGTATATGGAGTCAACAATAGCAACAATAGATCTTAGAGTAAAATAGCAATGATAGTGCTTATCCAAAGGATATGGAATGGATGGAAGAGGTGTTGGTAACCCAAGGCCTCAAACACTCAAGTCCTTAAGAGAAAATTGGCTAGAGAGTAAGAAGACTTAGGCCCTAGCGGTTTCTCTTTTCTTGGACAATTTGGAAGTATATCTGCAATAGACAATTAGAGTAGGGCTACTAAAGTGCTAGTAAGTAGGGATTTAGTAGCTACTTCTAAACAAGATATACTTTGAGAAATTCAACAAGTGGAAGACTATAGAGAAAAAAATAATAACTTATGTTTCTCTCCTAGGGTTTTGAGCAAGCAATTTCATAATCTTTAACATGAACCAATTAAAATTTATCACAAGCATTTAACATAAACAAATTGCAGATTTTCTATTTAATTCACCAAGAATAATCAAGCTAAACCCTAGTTTAACTGCTTGGAAAAACACTATATGCAATCTAACTCTCTTGCTTCTCCAAGAATGGGATCTTGCATGCTTCAAACAACTCGCAAATACCTGCAAAAGATTGGGGTTTCCTACAAAAGAGACTTCATTCACATGTTTGTTTAAGAAAAACAAAACATGCAATACAAGCATCAAATATAAGTAAACACGGTGGATTGATTAAACAAACAAGTTAAAGCATCCACTCCAATTAGATAACAATATCCTTACCATTAGCCAATTTGCACAATAAATAAATGAGAGAATATTATAGCAGCATCACCTCAATCATGTACCAACATTCATCCACACATGAGCACCACACACCAATAGCTTGACCTCCAAAGTCTCTTGAATTCAAATACAAAGAATATTACAATAGCAACAAGTCGCCCAAGCGCCAACTGACTCAAAGGAGGAGGGTTGAGCTTGTTTTATATTTTTCCGAGTAAAGTTTCCTAAGTGAGGGTGCATGGGAGAAGAGGAGGGGCACACTAGATCAATGGGGAAACGTGGGAGTGAAGTGGGGAATGAATGGAGAGGGAGTAGAGTGGTAGGTGAGGGTTGTGGAGTGAAGTGAGGTGAGGTGGAGTGAGGGTTGAGTGGAGTGGTAGTGGAAGAGGAAGAGAGGGTGGATCCCTCCTTGGGATTAGCACCCCTCTTCTGTGGATGCACCAACTAGAGGAGGAGGTGTGCCTAGCCTTATTGGGATCTCATCCCACTTGCCAAGTCACTCAACCTAGGTGCCCTCACTCGGATATTTCTTTTCCAACTAGACCAGGGACTCCATACATGAAGAAACATGTCCTCGACATGTTTTCTAAATTTTAGCACTTTAATTAAATTGTCATTTTTTAGCTTTTTGAGAGAAAAAATCAATTTTGAGTGATTAAAATCACTTTTTTGCCTCAACAAAGGGGGGATAAGGGTTTCATAGGTTCTCTGGCTTAAAATACGAGCACAAACATGGAATCTAAAACAACTAATGCCACTTACATGACTTTATTGACTTTTACACTAAAAATTGTCCATTTTACAGGGAAAATTTGTATTGACTAAAACTTTTAAAAAAACCTAGGGGGAACTTTGCGCAATTTCCATATGACTCAATAGACATGACTTAGCATGAGTTTAGGTCCCTAATATGCATAAACCAGATAACATGTATAACCTTAAAAAAAATCGATGTCCATCATGATTACGCCCCATCTAATCAAATGTGATGCCTCTAATTGGGAAAGAGTTGTCCTGGTTTCCATAAGCCCGTACAATCTCCCAACTTGAATTGTTGATGCTTTTTTTGTGGAATTGACGAACAATAAAATTGGCAGTGAAGAGACACTTATGTTTTTCCACACTTGAACATGATTTCCATGCTAATTGTCACAGACTTATTCTATTTTCCACTTTCCCTTTCCTCTATTATTCATCCTGGTTATCCATATAAAACCACCTAGGGAATCTAACCATCACTCAACATTGACATGACCTTGCTAGTTGGGTGTAACCAACAATCATTTATATCATCCAAACTACTCGTATCATACTAATTTTCAAGACCAAACCAAGTTTAGGAACCATATTGATCTTCAATTGACCACCATATTATTTGTCATATTATTTGGTACTTTTTGAGTGGAAATATTGGAGCTATTGGCTTGTAAGGCCTATTTTGGTGATTTGGACTCCATGGATTTTTGGAGCACATTTGAGACACTAAATGGAATTTATGAGGGTCAAAATTTGTAAACAAATTTCCCATCCTTTAAATGTTGTTCTACATATCGAGACTTTTTTATGATGCAAATATCACCTCAATTAGAGTTTGTATGAGGATACTATGCATCTCGCAAGTTGACCTATCTTATTGACCACCATAGTATTGATTAGATACCACATTAACACCCATTACTCACACATGTGAAGCTAATCACATATGGAATGTCAAGAGTATTCTAGAGGGTCCAAAACTCTAACCCTACTTAAGAGTAGAGGCTGGAAAAATGGAAAAAACCATGACCCTAACCCTACATGGTTACTAGACATTGTTAAAAATTAGGCTGCTATGAAAGGAAGGGTTTTTTTTATTATTGTATTGATTTGATTTATCCATTACCGAGCAGAGAAAACGAGTTCTATATTGGAGCATAGAAGAGGAAATAGAAAACCTTATAGAAATCCACAACAACAGTTTATAGTGGGGAAAGAACCAATAGAATATTTTTGAAAGAATTGAAACAAAGGATTTGTCAAACACCAGTTCTCACATTTCCCAATTTGTAGAAGTTGTTTGAAGTGGAGATGGATGCAATTGGATATGGTATGGGAGGTGTCTTCATGAAAGGAGGTAAGCCAACATGTTATCATTCTAAAATGTTCCATGGAACAATCCTAAACAATCCTAAATATGACAAGGGAACTTTGTGTTATGGTTCAAGTTGTTAAGAAGTGGAAGAACTATTTGATGGGCAAGGAGACCATCATCCACATTGATCACCAGTGACTACAATTTTTACAAGCTCAAAGTAAGTTTAAACAACCTAGACACTACAAGTGGATGAGATTTTTACAACAATTTCATCTTATCATCTAATATAAGAAGAAGAGTACTAATTAGTTAGAAAACATGCTTTCAAGGTCACCCACATCCAAGATCACAACTTTGGGTACTCTTATGTACATGGAGCCTTTCACCCATGATGCATAGAAAGAAGAATACATAGAAGATGAGGACTTCCAAGAGGTATTTTATCAGCCACAATTCCAAGTTTATGTAGAAGAAGATGACAACAAAGTTGACTATGATCCCCATGATGGGTTGCTCTACAAGATAGACAATCTCTATGTTCTGAAATGTGAAAGATTGCAACTTATCTTAAAGGTTCACACCCCCAAAGTTGTAGTGCATTTTGGTTTTGGGAAGACAGTTCCCAACTACAAAGGCATGTGCATTGGACCAGAATGCAAGAATGTGTAGCTTAGTTTATTAGAAACTGCACAAGTTATTGTACCAACAAGTTGAGGGATAGGAAGCACAATTTGTACCATCACTTACATATGCCTAGGAGACCGTGGGAGAGCGTCTCCATGGATTCCATGGGTGGTTTGCCAAAAATCGGTAGGGGGTGACTTGACTATTAATGTGTGGTAGTTGACAAGTTTAGTAAGATGTGAATTCTCGTGGTTTGTAAAAATACCATCAACTTGGGACAAGAGGTAGTAATCATGTTTTATGAAAATATCTAAGTGTAATTTGGGATACCAAGGAGCATCATCTCAAATAGAGATAATAGATTTTTCAATACCTTTTGGACTACACATTGGAAGAAGATGGACAACAAGTTGAAGAGATATGTAGCCTTCCATCCACTCATTGATGGGCAGACAAAAGTAGTGAAGAGGACATTGGTTCAATTTTTGAGGGGTTATATTCAAAAGCACCCAAGGACCTAAGATGAAAATTTGATTTACATTCATCGTGCTTATAATAGAGTAGTCCACATTTATGTTAGTAAGTCCCCTTTTCAAACTTGCTTTAGATATTTTCCACCTTCGCCTCTAGGTGTTATATATGTACAACAAGGTGGAGAAAGGGAAAACACCACAGGTGAAGCCTTGAAGGATGAAATATTCATTGATAAGATCAAGTAGATCCATTTCCAAGTATAAGACACATTGAAGAAGTCAGAGGAAAAGTACAAAGCTTGAGTTGACCAACATAGATTTGAGGAGAAATTCAAGGAAGGAAACAAAGTCTAATTGTATTTAAACAAAAAAAGGATACAAGGTCCTAGTAAGAAGATCAAGCCTCTACAATATAGACCTTTTGAAGTGTTGGAGAAAGCAAGTGATAAGTCAGAGGAAAAGTACAAATCTTGAGCTGACCAACATAGATTTGAGGAGAAATTCAAGGAAGGAAACAAAGTCTAATTGTATTTAAACAAAGAAAGGATACAAGGTCCTAGTAAGAAGATCAAGGCTCTACAATATAGACCTTTTGAAGT
>SNQJ01S0017357.1:192095-203226 GCA_010110895.2 Picea sitchensis | reverse complement strand
ACCATCTGAACCATTCATATCCACTTCTGGAAGGATATTACACCCCAGTTTATCTAAGCATTCTAGCTTTCCAGAACAGGCATTAGAATTTCTAGCAATATCTACTTCCTCAGGCATTTGAAAACCAGTCCTTGTGCTTCTATTTGTTGCATCTAACATAGACTCATTTTCAAGAATTTGAATAGAACCTGCACTAATCTTTTCAGCATGTGAAACTGATCTTTCCTCTACTTTATAATCAATAACTCCAATGTTGTCATAATCACCATTAACAATTGCAGTATTTACAGACATTTGATATAGAGAACAATCTTTAGAACTATAATCATCCGCTGGAATTTGGACTTCATCCATAAAAGGAAGCACCTCTGTTTCTAATGCAATAGCTTTAGAGCACACTTCAGCATATGGTTCTGCAAAGTGTTCTTCATATTTCAAAACAAGACTGTAATACACCCTCACTGTTAAGAATATAGCAGTAAGCTCCTGAGATTTAAGTGATAAACCTGCACAGTTCCTTGTCCTGTAGATGTAAAAAAAATGTTGGCAGACTGGTTGAATACCCTTTGAATTGATTAAGGGCTCAACAGGATGCAAATACATCTGGCTGAGCGAGTGAGAGAGTAGTTGTGGCCCAGTTCTGAGGAAAACATTTCAACAAATACACACAGACCAAAACGTTCCCTTCAGCCATTGAGGAGATCTAAGAAATTGACCTGAAAAACACGAGCTAGATCTCTGTAACCACTCGATTTCTGAGGAAACCGCTCGCATTAAGGGTAAAGGGGCTAAAAACGGTTATGGGTTTTCAATGGCTTGAGCTAATTCGAATTCGTTTGCCCAGAATCGCTCACGCAAAAACGTGACTCTGGGGCAATTACGGGGCAGTTTTTTCTGGCAATAATGAAACCAAAACTAACTCTGAACACCAGGGGGTTTGAATTCGCCCTACAAGGGCCAGGGGGGAACATACAGTGATCCAGGCTAAGGGGAAAGGGTTTGAACAGAGAGGGCTCAGAGATTTTCCCAAGAATCAACAGAGGTAACTCGGCAAAGATGCAAGCATTAATGCAAAGTGTGCAAGGGTTGTAGAGGTTATCTCTGGCCATGCATAAAAGTTATTATGAAAGTACAACTGCCAATTTACTGTTCTACCCATTAAGCCATGTGCATAAACAATGAAATCGAATGGATATGTGCATACCAATGTGCGCAAGTGTTATACCATAACGTTTCCAAATCCAACATATGAATCAAAACCCAATATTAAACATGCGCCAATGTATATAATAAAAAGTTTATCAAAGTGCCAAACGAATTTCGTATAGTTGACAAGCCAAATTTATGAAAAGATTATCATAAGGATTATATCACATGTATATAAAAGTTTAATCAAAGCCTTATGTATTTTCAAAGATTTAATGATTAGGCAAGTCATATAAAGTTCAAATCCAAAGATTAATGTATTGCAAACTCAATGAAACACAATACCACAATCAATATAAGAATGACCAGTGAATACAGTTCAAAAGTTCTTTCAGTTACACAATGATAAACAAAGGTAAGCGCGGTAAGCACATTGATTAAAAAGATCATGACAGTTCAGATAGTGATCAAAATGTGACTTCAAACGGAGAACTTTTCACGCTTACAATCGTAAAAACTCAACGAAAATAAATGTGTAAATGTCGCAAGGAATGAAAGTGTCGTTTATTCGAAAAATGCGACGACAATTTGAAGTTCGGAAGACATAGGTGTAGGCAGATTATAGGACAATAGAAAAAATTGAATTGGTTGCCAACAGGATTATAGGGAGTAGTGAGTTCCCTCTTGATCCCAACATCTCTGCAGAAGTTTACGAACTCCTTTGAGGTATATTCTCCTCCATTATCTGACCTGAGTATCTTAATCTTTCTTTCAGATTCTCCATTATCTGACCTGAGTATCTTAATCTTCTTTCAGAAAGATCTCATCAAGGGCTTTGAATTCCTTTGAATTTAATGAATTTCATCTTAGATTTTAAGAAACATATCCAGGTCTTACATGGGAGGAATAGTCATCAATAATGGAACATAGTATACATACTCCACATGGATGATGATGGTATCGGGCCGCATACGTTCCAGAGTGAATGAGCTCCACACTTTCTGCTTGATGTCCCTCTTTGGAAAGGGGTTCTGATGTTCTTCCCTTATGCACACCCATTGCATAAGTGCCTCTCCTTGATCAACCTTGAGTTCCTGGTAAACCTGTGACAGTTTTACATATGTATGGTAGCGCCTTGTGTAGTTGGTGTGTGCTAATATTCTATGCCAAGTTCGCATGAGTTTTCACTTGGAATGGGTCATGGTTTCTGCATCTCTTCAGCTTGTATAAGCCATTTTCTTCACTCCGATGACGATTGCTTTCCATTTAAGGTTTCTCCTTAGCCCACATAAGCATCCTCCATCTATGAAGGCAACCTATAGCCTCTTCTTGTCTAAAGCCGATATGGAGAGTAAGTTCTTCTTAAGCCCGGTACATAGAGTACATCCTTTATTGTTACTTATTTCTGAATCTAGCTTGTAGTTTGATTCTCCTATTCCTTTGATGGAATATTGATAATCATATCCAAGATTTACTTTCTGAGAAAACTTTTTCTGAAATACAAGAGAGTATTTTTCTTACTCATCACATGTCTCATTGATAGCGGTGCATCAAGAGCCATGTGGGTCCTCTCCAGGTGATACAGATCTTGAAAGAGATGAGACCAAGACATGGTCCTAATCATCTTCATAGGTGTTTCTTCATCTCTTTAGCCATGGAGCATAAGTTTCCCTTTTGTGCTTCCTCCTTGTATTCTTCTTCTGACTGACAATTATTCACCCTTGTGTCCCATCTTATCATAATGATAGTACTTGTATAGATGAGAGATCTCGCCCCTATGCTGTCCTTTCTTATGAAAATTTATTGGGTGAGATTCTTGGTTGTTAAATTTGTTTGATGGTTGAGGTTCTCCATGAGATTCCCTTTTGAAGTGGGGCTCTTCCTTCTCCTTTTGTATGAGTAGCTAGGCTTGACTATTATCATCCCTATAGTAGTGCTTCACTACATACCCTTGCTCCTTCTTGGATGCATTCTTCCCCATAGACTATCAAACTTCAAAGCCTCCTTTCTCGCCACATATCATTGGATGAAAAGCATCCTGTCTGTGAGACCATTTAGGGGTCATGACATTTAATCTCGCCGATTGTGTCTCCAATTGCTTTCAACTTTTCTTTTATTTATGAGATTTGCGAGAAATATTCTTGAATCATTTCTCCTTTCTACATCTTGGTATTCTTCAATTGAGTTCTTAGATTCATCTTTCGATTGATGTTCTTTCCTTCATATAGTTTTCTTAGAGAGTCAAACATTTCCTTCGGAGTTTTCTTGGACGATACATATAGGATTAGGTGGTCTTTGATTGAATCTGCAATGATTATTTGAGCCCTGATTGAGTCCTTCTGATGCTTGGCTTTCTCTACGACATCTTCAGGTTCCGATACTTCTTCTTTGATGAATCTTGCTAGGTAATTCTCTGCAAGGATTAGACTGATCCTATACTTCCAGGCACGAAATTTGTCTATGCCTTCTAGTTTCTCAACAAGCTTCATGCTTGCAGACATCTTGTACTTGAGGCTATAAAAATGACCAAAAAATGAAAATGCTTAAAATCAATTTTTGACCTTACCAGGAGGTGCGCTTGGCTGAGGCGAGTAGCCTGGTGTACTTGGATCTAAGAAAATCCAACTTTTACCCCGTCAAATCTGATCTGCGGATTTCTGGACCGGTGCTTATGGTACTTCTGGTACTCTGGTACTGGTTTTCTAGTACTTTTGTGAAACTAGGGTTTCACTTTCTGGGAGATCCAACCACTGAAAATGTGTGTTCTAAGTGTCAAAATGATCCTTGGGGGAGGGCGCAACTTTCTAGGTAGTTAGAGCGCTGAAAAACTTCACTTTTGAAAAACCCTAATTTTCATGTACAGTAACAGTGACGTCTTGCGAAATATGCTTCCTTCAGGTTGGCTCTGAAACCATGTTAATTTTTATGCCATTATTATAGTTCTTTGCATTTCAATAGATAAGAGCAACATAAGAACAAGATCACTGAGAAATACACATTCACAAGAGACACAACATTTATCCTGGGAAACCCTCTAAGGGAAGAAAACCCAGCAAAAACTTCCTTATCATAAATTGCTAATACAATGTTCAAGAGATAACTCAAACCAATACAGATAGTCCTCCCAAAAAGATGTGCCATTCTTCTTCTCCTCTCTCCAACTGGTAATTGCAACTTGCCTCTTATGAATGAGAAGTGTGTTGTGTGTTAAAGTGAGGCGCTAGCCTCTCTATATATACAAGACTAGCACGTGTGAAGGGGCTTCACTGGCAGGGCCGACCTCTCACACTGGGTAGGTAAACCCACCTTTAGTTTAATTCTAGGTCTCAATAATAACTATTGGGGCCGACTTCTTATTCTGCCTATTACAATTGTCTGTTGACCAATCCGCAAAAGGGGATTTTCTCCTAATACAATTACTGACATGATTAATCCATAATGGGGATTAATCCTAATAATAAAATAACAATAATAATAAGAATACTCTTCGTAGTTACATTATTTCAACATCCCAAAATGGAGAGGTATGATCTAAAATCAATCATCATATAACTTGTCATCTATTTGGTACTTTTTGGGTGGAAAAATTAGAGTTATTGGCCTGTAGGGCTCATTTTAGGGGTAGGTCATATTTTGGTGATTTGGGGTCTAGAAACTTCCAAAGCCCATTTAAGTCATTAAATGGTGTTTTGGAGTGTCAAAATTTTGTAAATAGATTTCATCCTCTTTGTGTTATTCTACACATCAAGTGTTTTCCAACAATGCAAAGATCGCCTTAACTAGAATTCATACGAGGAAGTTATGCCTCCCACAAATTGACATATCTTATTAACCACCATGGTATCAAGTGGATGCCACATCAATGCCCATTACTAACACATGTGGAGCTAGTCACATATGGACTTTCAAGAATATTCTAGAAGGTCCAAAACCTAACCCTAGTTGAGGCCCTAACACTAAACCTAGATGGCTATTAAGGCATTGTTAAACATTGGGCTACTAAAAAAGGAAGGGGTTCCATCCTTGTTGTATTTATTTTATTGTTTCATTTTTTACAAAGGAAATGGAGTGGGATATTATAGTAGAATAAAGGAAGTATAAGACCCTGTAACAAGGATACATGCCACAATTTCAATGGAAACTCCATATCAAGTTCACCTTCTTTGTATTTGCATTTCATATTTGAGAAGAAACGAGTGAGGCATAGTCCTCGGCTTCTCATTGGGATTTCCCATATTGGGTTTCCTAGGGTATGTCTTGTGTTAATTGTGTAGATGATGTGGTATATGTTATAGATTTCTTTTATTTTTAGTCTTGGATTTATTTCAATATTTCATGTGCTAAGCTAGTAATATTAAATTTGAATTTGAAGTAAAACACTACATACCCGGGTGTTTGCAGAAACTTGTAAGATCTATTGTGACAAATTGTTCCAATGGAATATCCATGATAAATCATAAATCACGTATGGATGTTTTCTTGCAAATTATTTCTTTTTTAAGATCCAAAATATCACTCACAAACCTCTCTCTCTATATGTGTGTGTTTCTCAATATATTTAAAAATGAGGGAAATGACACCTTTATGTATATACAACCATCTTCTAGAAGCATCCACTAAATTGCTAATAACTTAATGGGCTGACTCAAAACTATCATAAATTATTGTGGTCCCTTAACCACTACCTTGCAAATGCCATTGCCTAACCCTAACTCATTGACTCCTAATCCTTATGAGCACACAACCCCAATAACACATAACCCTTATCGCCCCTTTATCACATAATCCCTAACCCTTATTTCCCCATAACCCCATGCATAACCCCTAATCATTATCACTCATATAACCCCTAATCCCTCACCTCTATAATCATTAATCCCTAACGCACTAACCCACACCCTCAACCTAACTATTAACAACTAACCCACTAACCCCTAACCCCCTAACCACTTACAACTATGACCCATTAGCCTCTAGCCCGTCAAGGTATCACTATAACCCATAATCCATCAAGGTACACCTAACTTATCTTGGAGAGTTGCATTTTTTGATAACCAACTACCTTGGGCCATTGAGTTCGTATTTGCTTGGACACTTGTAAAATTCAAAATCATGTATGAGATATGGAAGAAACATAATGATGTTGTTTTTAATTCAATGGTGCTAATAAAAATATTTTCCTGGTACATGATGCACTTACTTGTGTCAGCTAGTATTTGTGGATCAGGTTGTAGGTGTGGAAATTAATAATGGAGATGGACCATCTGCAACAACTTCTAAACATGGCCTAGCCATTTTTAAGGACCTAAGCCTTCATATCCTCTCAATGATGAATGTGAGTCTATTTAGTGACTTGATGCCAATACCACAATTATTAGTTAAGACCCTACCCTAAATGATCATGACCAACCCCCCTTAACACTAGCATGATTAGTTCTTAACTTGTTTATTTTAATTTAGAGTGTTGTTGTTTCTTTTTGTCATCATGTTTTTGTGGACTCTAGACTCCTATCTAGTGTAAATATAGGTTTTAACTTAATCCAACCAACTATTTTAACTTAATCCAACCCATGATTTTGACACTATAATTATTTTCATTATATTTTGTTTGCAATTTATAAAACCTTGCATATATGTATATATTATAGTCGAAAGAAATTTTAATTTAAAAAAAAAACATAGAAACTAGACTAGACAATTCCCTTGTTGCCATCTTCATATAAAAAATTCTCACAATTCACTGTAATTGGAGGCACCATTTGAAGGAGCTATTGTATTAAGTTCAACATTATAAAGTCCACACGCTAAAGAAATTATTGGATTACAGTAAAAATTATACTAATCTCATTCCATTAGTCATTTGGATGGCTTTGTTGTGTTGTTTTTGGATTATGTATCCATTGTTTCTAATTATGGTTCCTTCATGTTATCTCTATCATGAAAATTCAGCAAAATCATTAAAAAAAAACACTTCCATAACAAAGCATGCTAAACTCATAACTTATCACAAATCCCATAGTGGGTGTTCATTCATTCTACTATTAAATTATTCCAAAGACTTTTCACATTAGAAAATTGTTCATTTTCCTTCCAAAAATGCATGTTCATAAGTGATTTGAATAAAAATAAAAACTATTTTGATTTCTTGTTTATTTATCTTAGACTCATAATTTGGTCATTTCCAAGCCTATCGAACATCTATCAAAATCTATTTTCCCTCATCGTGTAAAATGCAATTCCCCATTTAGTTCATAGAGTTGTTATTATGACTTGAAAGTTGTTTTTGAGTTATTTCATCAATTGGAATAAGATGGTCCCCATGCCACTGAATTGGAATCCAGGATCCTTTTCAATGGATGTGACCTACCATCAGAGAGAGCATTTCTAGCCATAAATGACCCCATTCTTCCTAAGTTGACCCCTTGATTTTATTCAAGTGAAGTCACTTTTGTTTCCATTCATTTTTCCCACCTTGAGGTCTAACAAAGGGCAGTCAATGTCTTCAAAACTATGACTAGTACAAAGGATATCACAAGAAAGCATGTCTTAAAGATTTGTAGAGGGAAAAGCCATATGTTATACATGAATCTCCAACTTACAACATTTTCTTCAAATACTCAATGCTAAATATCATCTAGGCTTGTAACTACCAAAATTTGAGCTGCAACACTGATAATGGAAATATCACAATGGTCTAACAAGTTTGACGACTTTGTTCAAAGAATCAAACTTAAAATAAGCTTCTTATGCGATCGGGTAGCTGCAGTAGTCGCAATTCCATAATAGATATGGGATGCCTCATCCTCTTCATCATCTTTCATATCCCATAAGAAATGGGCATAGGATCCAAGAACATTGTTGTAGAATAGAACCAAGAGTCAGATAACATCAGTTAAATGATTTCATATATTAAAATCCATGGATTTAGCACACTTGTATAGTCATTTGAGATGTAAAGTTTCCCTCTCTTTGTACACGAGTTTATGATTAAATTTATAAGTTTTAGAAGCATCAAAATGACAACCAATCAGATCCTCATCTAGGCATCTCTAGACTTGGACTAGAATGATTGGTACTAGTTATATAACAACATCTCAAGGCTAAGATGATGATATATAAGATTATGGTGGATGATATATAAGATGATGGATGATATGTATTCGAAAAGGTTAAGATCATTAGTTATATAACAACAACTCAAGGCTGGTAAATTAAAACAAAGTTCAAATTCCTTAATACTAACCTCATATAAGAACCTCGCATAATTCATTATCAACATCTCAAGGCTAAGATGATGATATATAAGATTATGGTGGATGATATATAAGATGATGGATGATATGTATTCGAAAAGGTTAAGATCATTGGTTATATAACAACAACTCAAGGCTAGTAAATTAAAACAAAGTTCAAATTCCTTAATACTAACCTCCTATAAGAACCTCGCATAATTCATTAACAAAAGTGGGTTTCCAGGATTTTCATGTTCCGTTTTCTTATAATAAACGTCCGTGTTATTGGAATTTGATCCAGACTCGCCTCCTCTGCTTTGATACCCACCTCCACCTCCTTCTTCACCCCCAAATCCTTCAATAATAGAACTTGTATCAATTTTAGATCCAAAAAAAACCCTATTGCACACTAAAATCATTCCAGTGCCTTCAAATATCAGGCCACTCATCAAATCCCCATTCCTCCTTCCAGAGATAAAAGGCCACTCACCTCCAAGGGTTCCAATTGTTGTTATGGTTTTAATCGATTTTCCTCATGTGCATCTCTAGCTCTTTGAAACCTAACTAATATTTGAGTATCAGAATCCTCAAATTCCTCTTCTAGAGCCTCATCCAATAAGACATTGCTCACTGTTTTTTGTAGAGATCTTTCTATAGAGGTCTAAAGCACTAAACTCCCACCTTAACCCTAGCCTCTTTAAATTGCCATTTGATAAGGGTTTTTGTAAATCGACTTTAAACAATGTCCTTTTGAATATGATATACATATCATCATGAAATCAATGACCATTTCCATTGCCAACAACATGCAATTGGGTCAACTAAACAGATCTATGTGAATTCAATTCCAACTCTCGTTGAAGTCAAATGAGGGAATTGAGCCCATGTGTATATCTGCAGAGTAACACCATGGAATTAACACCCAAGAGAACTACTATAACCAAAATTTTGGTAATATTTTAGTACCATGTTCATGGACTTAGCAACACAGAATGTGCAGATATAGTGGTCACATGGGATGAGTGATGAGTCCAATATATCAAGTAAAGTTGAAAGTATCTTAACATTCACCATTCATGCCTCACATTCTGGTTGGCCAAGGTTATAGAAACCACTTGAGATATCGCAAAAACCATGGTGGATATCTTAGCATGTTGAGGTAAGCCAATAACACTGAAAACCAAATTTTACTCATCGGCTTATTCTTATTCCTTAACTTCATGGTCCCTTCGCATCGTAGGCACCAATCGACCTCCTACTTGATCACCTATTTCAATAACCGTAAAAGTTCGAGTTGTGGCTATGCTTTTAGGAAGTTTATCTTTGGGGTATCCAACCATTGAATAGGAATGAGAGCACCAGCCTGGGAGGTAAAAAAAAAATGAAATGGGCGGGGAGGGAACTAGGTACATGCATGCCCATAGACCAATTCCCATGTCAGCGTCATTGTTCGAACAGAGGTGGAAACAAAAGTTGTATTGACGTTGTTTAGAGGAATGGAGTCCTGAAAATATGGATGACCGAAATTGGTGAAGACGCAGGAAAACGACTAAAGAAACAAATATTTTTATTTTTATTTTTATTTTTATTTTTAATAATTAATTATTTATTTAAATTTTATAATTTTTTTTACTTTCCTTTTGTAATATCAAGAATAATTGCTAGTAACTATTTCCACTGTAACTTATTGTTCATTCATTGAACATTTGTAGATAACCTTGAACCAGCTCTTTTCTTCTTTATAGTTCACAGATGAAAAAATAAGTTGAAAAATAATTGCTCATTTTTAAGACAGATACAAGGTAGTATACATCTAATGAAAAACTTAATACATTAAGATTATATACAAAGTGATTACATGAAAAATATGGACATTAAGATTATATACAAAGTGATTGCATGAAAAATATGGACATTAAGATTATATACAAAGTGATTGCATGAAAAATAAACTTAATACATTAAGATTATATACAAAGTGATTACATGAAAAATATGGACAGTAAGATTATATACAAAGTGATTGCATGAAAAATATGGTGCAGCCCTGGACAAATCACCAGTCACATGGTGGCTGACATGAGAAGAGTAGAGCCCAAATCACCAGTCACATGATGGTTGACACAAGAAAAGTAGAGAGTCAATGACTTTATGTTTTTGGATGGACATAGACTAACAATTAAATTATAAGATAAATAAATAAATATCGTTTGGGTATAATTATTTGTTCATTTGATCATGGTTTTGGTGGTTTTGGTTCTAGTGGATTCTGGATTGAATGGGTACATAGGTCAAGAAGCAATATGAAGCAATATGATATGTGTTACTTTCTAACTAAACCATAATCTTAAAATTAAATTTGTATTATTATAATTTAAGTATTCATGGCCATCTTTGAGCTCCACAAAGTAATTTGTCACACATTTTACAAACACACAATTCAACTTTTTATTATTTTAAGTAAACTTTTTACTTTACAAGGAGACCTTCATCATCCTCACCATGATTCAAACTAATTTATCAATATTAATCTTTTTATTAAAACAAACAAAAATTGTCTTCAAAATGAAAGATGTAATATCTTATTAAAAATATGAAAATTCTCCACATGATGGAGAGTTTGCAAGGCTACATAATAATTAATTATGAAGAAGTCTAATACATTTAACCAGTTAACAGTAATATCAAAATACTTTATCAATTTAAGAGATCACACACACACACACACACACACACACACACACACACACACA
>SNQJ01S0017357.1:169420-190637 GCA_010110895.2 Picea sitchensis | reverse complement strand
CCTTGTATTTTTGAATGCATCAGTTAACCTGTTTACTTTTTAACATTTACCTAATCATATTAAGAAATCATTGTAGCACTATATGATTCCCACGTTTAAATGATTAACCTTTGGGATTACCAAGTTTGGATTTGCTTAGTTGTAGGCGCGTTTCATTTTCTGGGTGTTTCATTTCTTGGCATCGCCTTTCGACGTTCATCAGCCACGGTTTTGAGTGGTTGTGCTAGTAACTACTACTCTCTAAACAAACTTTGGATCTAAATATTAACTACTACTCTCTAAACAAACTTTGGATCTAAACTTCAAACTGATAGAACTTTAATATATGTTATGATCTATCTATGGCTTGAGCAACCCTTACTGCATTGAAAAAAGAGAAGTTGCTAATGAAGTGTTATAGGTATGGCTTGAGCAACCCTAACTGCATTGAAAAAAGAGAAGCTGCTAATGAAGTGTTATAGGCATGGCTACCATGTACCTGTAGAATCCCATCGCCATGCTTATATATGAATAAAATGATTCACGACCGACCTGTTGTGGCCTTCATTCAAGGAAGGTTCTTTCACCAACTAGTCATAGTTGTCTTCAATCTGTAACCATTCATTGAACACTGGCACAGCCGTAAGAGTCTTGAAACAAACTAACTCAATATGTCACACATTTCTGTTGATGAGTCCATGTACCTCAATGGCATTAAATTTTCAATACTCACATTAGGTTATTTAAATCTACTTCAATACACAACAAACAAACAAAACAAAAGAGACTCAAGACAACGCAAAAAATCCAATAGCAATACAATTGGTCACTCCTAAAAACATGTATAATATTTAAAAAAATTATAAAGTATTTAATTTAAAGTAGACTTTTTAATATTAAATATTAAAAAATTAATTTAAAATTTTCAAAATATTTAATTTAATACACAAATATTTATGAAACTTTTAAAAATATAATAGAAATTGTGTATTATAAATATAAAGTAATTAATGCTCGCACGGGTGTAGATGAATTGGCAAGTGCCTTGTAAATGGAAGGAAATTTGTAAAAATGAAGTCTCATGTTCAATTCTCACCCGGATTTACTTGTGCGCCATTCTTGTGGGTTGGGTGGTTGCACCTGGGGTTATAGTGATAGCCGACGGAGATCGACCCTGTGTCACGCGAGTACGAGAACCGTCAATTGTCGATTCCCCAGTACAATTTTACATGGTTCATTATGAAATTTTTATAAGCATCTTAGAAATATAGGAATTTTTTATTATAATTACAATTTCAAATGAACTTGACTATCGATCCTCCTTTGGGAGGACTGATAAAAAGTCTTTTTTACATTTTCATTGTTTATTAATGTTTCACTAAATTGTAATGTTAAATAAAATATTATAATTTTTATTAAATTAATGTTTTGATTAAATTGTAATTTTAAATAAAATGTTTATTTTATTAATCGATCCTCGACTGATAAAAAGTCTTTTTTTACATTTACATTGTTTATTAATGTTTCACTAAATTGTAATGTTAAATAAAATATTATAATTTTTTATTAAATTAATGTTTTGATTAAATTGTAATTTTAAATAAAATGTTTATTTTATTAATATAAAAATGGAAAAGTATTTTATAGCCTGAGTGGGCCTAATGGTTAAGAATATGTGTTTCTTCTTAAGAGGAGAACATTTGTTTCCTCTTAAGAGGTCACAAGTTCAAATCCAGAGGGGGGTAGGGTATGTATACCTCCATAGACTTTACCAATCAAATCGTTGGGTGGAGGGGGGTCCTTTGTCCCACAAACAAGGGGTCTCATACACCAATTTGGTGTGGCTTGGTCGTGACCCTAAAAATAGATTATTATTATTATTATTATTATATATATATACTTTTTAGCTCAATCCATTGTCATAAATGTTGTTGAATATTTGGTGAGTTATGTGTCAATACTAATTGTTTAATTTTTGTTTAGCCACATTACACAAAGTTTAATATTATAATAAAAAAAGGCAATCTAATATTGAAATTAGTTTTGTTTGGACCTTTTTTATAAGGAAAGACACTACATCCATTCATTGATAGAAATTATTGGAGATGAAAAGAAGAAGTTTGTGGTAACTACCCAACCCAACATATGAAGCAAAAACAATAACCATTGGCTTAGCCTCATTCTATCTTACATTTTATTGATAATGACATGCAATTATGGACAATTACCATATGGGTTAGTTCATTTGATGACAATTCTCTCGAATCTCCCCCTTGGATCCAATGGGGATAGTATGTTATCTCCCCCGGATCTCGGGCATCTTGATCTCAATTTAGTAGAATACCTCTTCTCCAAATTAGTATTAGTAGTCGTGTAGAGCCTCTACATGAAGCTTGTACACCGAGATTGGTCGATGGTAAGGTATCTTTATTGTCAATCAGTATTAGGGGTGGTTCTAGGTGCATAGGCTTATTTGGAGAGATGTTTCCTACCCAATAATCTAGAAAGATAATATCAAGGTTGGTTAATAAGGATGATAAGGAGTTTGACATGATAGGGCTTGTTGTCTTAATACATAAAATAGTCACAACCCATATCTAATATGGGGTGTCTCCTAGATAACCTTGGTCCTTTTGGACCACATGGACTCTTTCAACAACTTTGGGAGGCTAGTTAGGAGATAGGATGGTAGATTCCTTCCCCTTTTTTAAGGGGAAAAGAGAAAATCTTCTTTTTCTTTGTTAGAATATTTGGAGTCGGGTTTGAGAGAGGCCTTCTTTTTCTTGCAAGACTTCGCAGGAGAGTCATGGTCAATCTTAAGCTAATTTTACATCCTATGCTTGGAATTTTATTATGCAGTGATTACTTTGGGTTTATGGGGTTGATTAGTTCCACGTTTCTCTTCATTTAAATATTTGAATTTGTGGAAATATTCAATTTTATGAGTATCTCTCTTGTGGTATTTGAACCACATATTAGTCTTTGATGTAAGAGCATACAAGTTCTCATTTTCTTTAGTGTGAAAGATGGTTTGATTCTTGGCTTTAGGCTAGGGTACTTATGTTAGCCCATCATTTGTTGCATTTCTATTGGAGACTTGGGTCTTAGGCTTCTTAGGTTTTATTTCTCCTATAACAGCCTTATGTAGGCATTTTCAATATGAATGAGGTGGTCCATGGATCCTTCAACTGATTTTGATTCCTCTAGAAATACTTTGGCTTTGCTTTCTTGATTTATTTCTCTTGTAAAAAAGTCATAGAGATTATATTCAAGGATCTTTGATGTAAACTCATGCCAAGCCTTATGCCATCAATGCATGAATTTTGAATAAGATTCCTTATCTTGTTGCTTGAGGACCATGAGGGTGAACATACTAGAGTAATTCAGTCTCTGCATATCAAGGTGTTGGGTGAACTAGTCCCCTAGTATGCAGGGCCATCATACACTAACTCTTTAGGGAGATGATGGAACTAGTGAAGGGCATCGTCTATTAGGTATCACAAAAAGAGTTTGTCCAAGACATTGTTGTTAAGGGTGATGCTTATTAAAGGGATACAAAAAAGAGTTTAACTAAGACATTATTGTCTTTATTGAACTTGAAATATGCCATGGTGAATGTCTCTAGAATGTGTTAAGGGTCTTCACTAACAACCCCTAAACTTTGTCCCTTTATTTGTGCATCAAGTCAAAAAACACATTAGAAATTGGTCCAATTAATTTGCAGATATCAATTAATGTACCAAGAGAGTGAAAAATGTCAACAATATCTATTCAATCTTAGGCGGGAGGTCCAATTTTACAAGGTGACCTTATAATTTATTATGATGGTTCACACGGTTCACACAAGCATGATACATCAATAATTAAATTGCTTATTCCCATGCATATTCACTGGGAATATCAAATGGGTGAGTACATATGGACACATACTCTACATACCTTGTTTAAAAATTAATAAATGAAACATTAAAGTTAATACAGATTGACATTTCACTAAGGTCCCTGAGCTGAGCACCATATCCTCTACAACTTGCCTCTTTAATATATGTAGTACATTATACATATATTCAAAGATCATAAAAATGTATAAATACAAAAGTTTTTATATGATCTACATAAATACATATTATACACTCATAAATTTAAAGTAATTTATATATCCTAGGTGGTGGGCCATGATCATTCTCCAACATAAGAGAGGGTGGGTGCTCAACACATGGTTTATTGTGCATTGGGGGATGTGATCACTTAATTTTTTTGGGGACATTAAATGGTTTATTGAATGACATGCCACTCCTTGTGATCATCGAGGTGCAAATCCATGTAAGAGATGATGCACACTCTGATGGGATGATCCCCCATAAACATGGTCATAAAAGGATCAACTAAATTGATTCATTGATATTTAGTAATATTCTATGCACATAAATGTGTGCACACTCAAAGATATATGTGTGTGTGTGTGCGTGTGTGTGTGTGTTTGTACATACCATTAGTTTTGTTAGCACAAGCACTATAAGATATTTTCAATCATAGTTTATTATGGTCAAATAAGTCTCAAGATATTACTCTCTCAAAGTTTGTAGGGTGTATGCACCTTATAGACTGGAACGACTCTCCCTCATCCACTATATATATAAAAAAAAATCAACAAGAGTATGGATTAGACATGAATTAAAAGTATTTAATAGGTTGTAAATTAAAATTTAAACCTCTCATTTACAAGTTGTCAAATGTTTTTGTTTCCAATTAATATGTTTGCTTTACAAAAGAAATGAACACAAATTCAAGATCATGTCACCTCTTACAACCAAACTCAACATGTATAAATTGTTTACTCTTTTTGTTTATATAAAAGGATTAAAATATTGTTATTTACCCTCATTATTTAAAACATGTTGTTTATAATCACCATAAGTTTACCCTCATTATTTAAAACATGTTGTTTATAATCACCATAAGAACTAACCACAATTTCTCATATATATATATATATATATATATATATATATATATAACGTTATATATATATATTTGCCATCATATTAAGCCAAATAACGGTAACAACATATATATATATAAACGGTAACATATATATATATATATATATATATATATATATATATATATATATATATATATATATATATATATATATATTTGCTTTCACAAAAAGAAATGAACACAAGTCAAGAGCATGTCACCTTACATAACCAAGCTCAACATGCATAAATTGTTTACCTTCTGTTTATATAAGGGGATTAAAATATTGTTATGTATCCTCATTATTTAAAACATGTTTATAATCACCATAAGAAACTAACCACAATTCTCGTGATATATATATATATTTGTTACTTATTAAACCAGAAAGAAATTAGGACATATATATATATATATATATATATATATATATATATATATATATATATATATATATATATATTGAACTATAAATTTGTTACCTTATTAGGCTGGAAATTAGAAAATATATCTATATATATATATTATAATTTTGTTACATTATTAAATCAAAAATTAGGCTAAATATATCTTATTTTACAACCAATATCAACATCAACATGTATATTTGGTTTTGTATAAAGATTTACATCATGCATACTAATGTACCAAATAATTAAAGTTAATTATACATTAATATTTCCAATTTATTAAAATGTTATTATATAAATTTATTGTTTAAAACTTATTATTTAAAATAAGGGATTAAAATGTTGTTATGTAAACTTGTTATTTATATTTTTTTTTATTGAAAATGAATTATATATATATATATATATCCCATTGTTCCTCACAATTCTTTCTTATTATCCACAGGAAAAAGGGTTAGCGAGCATAAGGGTTAGCGAGCATTCAGGTGATACAAGAAAAAGAAATAGACAAGTTTAAGTCTCAGGGGTATTTCAATGGAGCTTCACAAAACACAGTATGTGGTGGAGGAGCGCTCCTTTATCTCAATGACTCACACTTCTTTAATATGGTCACGATGGGTCTGGGTGAAGGAATAAATAGTTTTGTTGAACTCATGAGCCTAAAATTACTTATCATTTTTTCCATTGAAAAAGGTTGCAGGGAGCTCAATGTGTTTGGAGATTCCATGATAGTGATAAATTGGTTTAGGGGAACCCAAAGATGTCTCAATCTAAGATTAGTTTCACTTCTTGAAGAAGTAAAATCTTTACAGAGCACCTTTCTTTGACAGTTTCACTTGCCATCATATCTACACGGAAAGAAATGAGGAAGTGAACCAGAGGTCGAAAGAGGGCATCCAGTTGGCTTTACGCCAATGGAATAGAATTAAGGATAGAACATAGACAAATCTCTTCTAAGGCCTTCCAGCAAAGATTATCAATTTCACAACAGATCAAAGATACAACTAAATTTTTGCTTGCAGACATTATAGTACAGATTCGGTTTTGTTTTCAGATATTTTATAGTCTACCGAACTGGTCCCATCTTGTTTTATCAACGCGTGAAAAATATAATTTTGGAGCTCTTTATTCTTATATGTTTCACTTAAAAAATATTTATTAAATTGTTTATCATTACTGTTCATCATATTCATGAGAGTGTTTCCTTAAAATCTTTATTTATTTTTATAATTTAGTTTAATGTTTTTATTTAAATTTATGTTTTTATTTTAATTTAACAATATTGAAATGAGTTTAATATTTAAATTAAATTCATAACTAATCATAAAACTTTCAATATTTTGATATTTTTATAAAATTTTCAATATTTTTCCAATGAGTGTATATTTTGAGACAAAATTGTCATCTAAAAGAATTTGTGTAAATTTCTAATAAAAAATCATAAATTTTAAATTGCCATTCAATCTAAGTAAATTTGTGTAAATTTTTAATAAGAAATGATAAATTCTAGATTTCTCATCATAATAAGTGAATTTGTGTAAATTTTTAATAAGAAATGATAAATTCTAGATTTCTCATCATAATAATTTTATAGTTTTATGATGTTCATATAAAAAGTTTATATTCATGAATGTTTATTTATTTTTATAATTTAGTTTAATGTTTTTATTTTAATTTAACAATATTGAAATGAGTTTAATATTTAAATTAAATTCATAACTAATCATAAAAGTTTCAATATTTTGATATTTTCATAAAATTTTCAATATTTTTCAAATGAGTGTATATTTTGAGACAAAATTGTCGTCTAAAAGAATTTGTGTAACTTTCTAATAAAAAATCATAAATTCCAAATTTTCATCTAATCTAAGTGAATTTGTGTAAATTTTTAATAAGAAATGACAAAATTGTCATCTAAAAGAATTTATGTAAATTTCTAATAAGAAATCATAAATTCCAAATTATCATCTAATCTAAATGAATTTGTGTAAATTTCTTAAATTATAGATTTCTCATCATAATAATTTAATAGTTTTATGATGTTAATATAAAAAAATTGCAGATATTTTTTTAAGTTAATTTATTTAATTATATATTTAATTATTAATAATTAATTTTATTTTTTATTTTTTATTTTTTTATTCACATAATTTTTTTTAATTTTAAATTTATTAAATATATAATTTATAAATAAACCTATTAATATGTAAAGTTTTCTAAGATAAAAATGTGTAAGCTCTATTTCTAAAATTAATGTGATATATATATGTAATTAGTTTTTAATAAAAAAAATTGACATATGTAAAAAAAAATTAATAAAAAACATTTTAATGTTCAAATTTTGTTTAGTGATATTAAACAAAATTTAATACTATAACAAGAAAAAGGCAATCTAGTATTGAAGTATGTTTTGTTTGGATGTTTTAATGAAGGAAAGACAATATATCCCATGCATTGGTAGTAATTATTAGAAATGAAAGGAAGAAGATGGTGGCAACTACCCAACCCAACATATGAAGCAAACACAATAATCGTTGGGTTAGCTTCATTCTATCTCATCTTTTATTCATAATGACAGGAAATTTTGGACAATTACCCGAATTGGAAAAGATTATTTGAAAAGAAAATAGAAAGCAGGAATTGATTTGAATACCTGATTCAACTTATTTTCTACAACTAGCTTGCTTCAAATAGAATATAAGCTTCAGTTGTTGGAATAAAATGTTAGGCAACAAAAGCAACAATCACACAATTGACACAGTGATTTATGTGGAAACCCAATACGAGAAAAAACACGGGGCAATGATAATCAACAATCTTAAGGGAGAATTACAATAGCCAATCACAGGCATACAACCATCCTCTCCTCTCTTCCCACACACCATGCTACACTAAATTGCTCATTGTTAACCTCACCTCTATGGGTATGCTCGTATATATAACATCTATCAAATAGTTAGACAAACTAATTACAACATGATCCACCAGTTACACAAATTGTTCATTGTAGTGTGCATGCATGCACATTCTAAATTTAATTGATGTGCATTCTACCGCTATTATAGCAAGATTTGCCTCACTGTTGTTATCTTGCACAGAGGGCCTTTTTCCGCTTCCCTATGCAGATTTTTCATTCCTTTTTTATGAATCCAGAGCTAAAAATATACATTTTTCCACATATATGCTCCCTAACTGCTCTGTAAGATGTGTATACGCTTATTGCTCCATTACAGCTCGCGTATATCGGGATTTGTGCCAGAAAATACAAAATGAGGTCGGGCTTCCATGTCACGACAGAAGATCTCTGATCCTTGGCCTTCCATATACTGGAAACGTTCTGACTCGGCCCTTCAGTGGCATTCTGGAGGTTATAAGAGCACAATTTCGAACTATGGAAAAAAGAGAGAAAGCATTCAACTTTGAGAGTAAAGTTACTCTGGAGAAATTACTTCATATTGAGTTTGCATCCCTTTGTCCCTCGAGTCTGAACACAGTGTTCAGCCCCCAAGCTCTTCCATTATTGTTGAGAGGACCTCTTTGCCTCTTTCTCATGAGCTTGCCTTTAGTGGAGGATTGAAGTGGTGGAGACCCAGTTGGAAGCAACTTGGTTTCTTGGTTTCAAACCGTGCCGACACGGAAGTCTGTAATGTTGACATTTCTGCTGATCAATTATTAATAGAAATACTCATTTCCCGTCCTATTGATATCTTGCAAATATATGATTATTATCCATGGGCGTGTTTGTAATATTTATTAATGGATTATGTTATCTGATTTGCTAATCCCTTTTATATCATCACTATCTACTTTCTTTGTTTGTTGAGAACTTCTTGCAGGTATAAAGCTTTGGGTCAAAGTGCTCAACGGTGGAACATCATCAAACGTTGGATCGAGGTTGACATCTTTCTTGTATTGCACATTAGTCTATATAGCATATGTTGGAATTGAGTTGATTTCTGCAGTCATATTTATCTGTTGTGGTTTACCCTTGTCCATAGAGAGTTTTTCCTTGTAACAGAAATAGCAACTCCACTGGGGAGAGATATTCCTTCTAAGAGTTGAAGTAATTTTTCTTCTTACATTGCTCTTTTTCCTTTGTGTTTCTTGTCGTGTCATTGCTTGACAGATCTTGTTCACTCTGAGTCTGAGTTTTCAGCCTTTTACCCTTGCCTGGCCTTGTTTTAAAGCATATATGCCCTTTTTGCTTTGACAATCATGTATACACCCTTGATGTCTCACTGCAAGAAGCGTATATACGCTATGTTCTCTTGAACAGTCGCGTATACCACTTCCCCTTGCTTGTTTGCTTGGTTGAGTGATTGTTGGGTAGGATTTAAAGATTGTTGAGCCTTCTTAGGTCTCTGTAGTGTCTGTTGAGATTATCTGGGATGACAGGAAGCCTGTTTGGAGTTGAGTTTTTGGGCGTAGTCTTTCTCTTTGTTTTCTATTTTTAATTTGTCCTTGGCTTCTGGGTTGTTTGCTTGGCTGCCTGGTATTCTACTTGAGTTACTGCTTTTATACACAGTAGAATTCATATGTCAAGTTGCTTATCAGTCCATGCATTTTCTTTTTAGAATATTGAAAATACAAAAAAATAGGCATTTTGCATTGGTTGGCATTTTTGTCTTTGAATTTTTATCATTAGCTTAGCACATTTAGCGAAAGATCGTATTTTACTTCTGAATTGCAGATTTGAAATTGAAGATTGCACTATTTTTATTAGCATATCATTCATTGAAAAGCTAAAGATAGACTTTGCATTATATCCATATTTATTTTATGGTAGAGTCATAACACGATGAGTTTCACTTCCATACCTTTTTGAATAACCACGACCAATAAAATTTACGCTTTAAACTAAAATTGATTAGTCATGATTTTATTTTTAGGGTGCACAAACTAGCTTAGGATTTAGTGCCTTGGAATAGGATTTTGTGAGCAAACTTCTCCAAGGCAATTAAATCAACATATGTGTCTGAGACAGGGAGTTGAGAAGCCCATTGTATAATCAGTAAGATCATAAGGCTTTGCTCACACTGGAGTTAATCACGAGGTCGCGTGAAGATAGTTGAAGGGATAACCCTAGATACTCACCTAGTGTCAAAGATATTTCTGTGGATTTATTCATATTTGGGGATCTTGCTAGTGCCCATACCTCTGTGAGAGGCGGTGCTTTCAAGGTTTCGGGATTTGCTACCCTGCCCATACGGTGATCCAGACTTACGACTGCTCGCATGTGCATCGATTATACATTGGTTTATTAGTTGCTTGACTTAGGTATCTCATAGGTTACTTGCAGGGGTTATTCTGCTTGTACGCTGAGTCAAATAAGGGTCGGACAACACACAACCTTTATGGAGGATTACCTCTCTGGGGGGATCTGACTGACTGGTTGTTAAGCCCACGAGGGCCCTTATAACTAATTATGTTACCTCCAAACTTTAGCGGGGAGTCTCAATTCCCTCCTGGACGAGACATACCTTCTTTTGCGAGGGAGGCCACTCAGCCACTTTGGCCTATTTGCATGTATATTGGTCGTTTGAATTTTTGGTATGCTCTTTGACTACTAGTTGGCCATAGGATATATTTTTATTCGTGGAAGAGTCACAAGTCGTTGTGGAGTCGGACCAGCTTCCTCGCAGGTCCCATCGGTTGTTACATTTACCACCGGTTTTAGAGTCCTTGCCTTCTAAAAGGCATAGAGTTATCAGTAGTGGTACACACACATCCACTTTTCAGACTTGTGGTCCCACAAGGATGAGTACCGAGTCTAGTCTTCAAAACACTGGGATTTCTTCGACTCCCAATCCCACTATAATTAATGGCACTCCTTCGACACCAACAGCCGCTACAGTTGCAGTGTCGGAGGCTTACATCGGTACTATGGCTCGACCTCTAGTTAATGCTTCATCTCTTGCCTCGAACCCTTTTGGGGGTTTTGGCCACTCGCCGAGTTACAATGTTCAGACCATCCCCATGGCTTCTAGTCTATTTTCTTATGGTATGCCTAACTTCACCTCGCAGTTTTCAACTTCCATCCCAGTTGCTGGCCATAACGCTAGCCTTGGACTTGGGGGCACTACACCTTCTTACACTCCTTTCTTGTTTGGTGGTTCTCATATTCCCCAAGCAAATCCTAATGTAGGGAGTGTCCCTATTGTTAACCCTGGGTCTAATCCTTCTACAGCTGGATGGAACAACCCAGCTGGCGGACAAGTTCCACCCTATATCCCTATCCCCTCGATGTCGATTCTGACCCATACATTTGGCATGATGAATCCACTTCAATCCTCTGGGTTCCCACCTGGAGGAGGTCAATCTTACACTTTGGGCACTCCCCAATCTGGATCTAATCCAGTTGGGGGCAGTTTTAACAACCCCCATCTTGGATCTAATCCAACTAGGGGCAATTTTCATAACCCTTATCAGAACATTCCTGCTGGAATGATGCCCAATCCATATTTTACGAATCATCCTGGAGGAGGGTCTTATAATTCCGGACAAGGTTTTGGTCCTCACCAGAATCCTGGATAGAACGCAGTTCCTAACGCACAATCTTTCGCGGGAGGATGGGGTCAGGTGTCGCAACCCCATATTCCCTTTCTGGCCACGCTTAATCTATCAGATTTGTCTAAACTAATGAATGACTTGGTGATTCATGAACCCACATGGCCCCCTATCCCTACCAAACTTCCATCAGACATTCCAAAGTTTGAAGGTAAGAATGGCGAAGACCCTGGTGATCACGTCACTACTTTTCACCTTTGGTGCTCATCGAATTCTCTAAACCATGATTCTATTAGGTTACGATTGTTTCAGTGCACTCTCATTGGAGTGGAATCACAATGGTACATTGAGCTACCAAGGGGGACATATGGGTCATTCCATCAGTTGGTGCTAGCCTTTCTCAATCACTTTCAACTGCCCATTCATTATGATGTTGGCCTTAAAATTTTGTCAACTTTACGCCAGGGTACCGACACTCACTTCTCGGACCATATCCAGGAATGGTGTAGGCAAAGGCTGTTGGTTAAGACTCCTATACCCTCGGCCTTTCTTCTAGAATGGTTCCTAAAGTCTTTACACGCTCCTATTTCAAAGGACGTTGCTACTTCTGGGGTCTTCAGCGAGGAAGAAGCTATCCTTAGAGCCCATCAATTTGATTTGATATATGTTGAGTCTGGGATGTTATACCACCTTCTTCCAGATGCACCGCGAACAAATTACGATCTTAGACAAACTCTCGGACCTCATGCCGATGGCATTGCAGGGTCCGCCAATGTAAAATCCACAGACTCGGCAACGAAGTCTGCTGGAGGGACAACCTCGTCTGGATCCTCCAAACCCACCCTATCGACGGATGTACATTCTGTGTAATCGTCGAAGAACCCAAATGGTGACCAGCAACCAGATGGGAATAAAAGAAAAGGTTGAAATAATCATAAGGGTGGGAAGAATAATAATAAACCCAAGGACAAAGATAATAATGGGAAACATAATGATAATGTTGGAGAGGGCAAGAAAGAGAAGCGTAAGGTAAAGTTTCCTTGTAAACTTTGTATCGATGACCACCTTACCCACTTGTGCCCCAAACTTGTGGAGGCTACGAGGCTTTTAAATCTACCGCCCGATGTGTTGATGAATCCATTCCCACACAACCAGCACTTAGCCTCAAGCTCTTCGAGCGCCGGAAATGCGTCTGGTGGAAGTCAAAACCCACCGTCGCAAGATGGCGATCATGTTTGCATCAATATGGTCGACGTGAAAATTGATATAGCCACCTGCTCTCGAGATTGTATCTCTTCAAAAGCTAGTACCATCCTAGAAGCTCCTCCACCCCCGAAGACGAACTTACAAATCAAGAAACCAGAGCCACCACCTCGTATTCCGAAAGGAGTACTCAAGCGCTCTACCCACAATCCTAATGCTAGAGCCACCCAGAACTACTTTATTGTTGAAGATCTGGGCCAAACCCCTTTTGTGATGTCGGCTTTGGAGGTACTCCAGACGTGTCCATCACAGAGGAATGCCTTACTCTCTGCTTTAGGATCTCTAGAACCTAGTGGCTCGAAATTCATCAAGTTTGATGTCACGGACGTGAAGCCTCGCTTACCCTACCATGTGGTTTTCAAATCCACGTGGAGTATTCCAAGTATACTATCAAACGAGCGGTCGTTGATGAAGGTGTTGCCACTTGCGTGATGTCCCTGGTCTGTTGGAAAGCTATCGGTTCTTTGACCCTTTCCAAGTTGTCGAACATGTTGACAGCATTTGATGGTCATTCCTTTCGCCCTCATGGTATTCTCCCTGCCTTTCTGGTCCAGTTAGGTGGGAAGACAGTAGAGGTGGAAGTAGAGGTAGTTGATGCACCTCTCGATTATAACTTGTTACTAGGTCGCAATTGGACCTATGTTATGGTCATTGTCGTATCGTTTGTTTTCTGTGTACTTTGTTTTCCTCATCAGGGGGAGATCGTGATGATCGACCATTTATCCTTTGCGTACTCTAGTCTTAACACATTTGTTGGACTGTCGATCCCTGTGATCGACAATTCTCAGCCAACAACTGAGAATATTGGTGTTGGAATGTATTCTTCCCTCATGGGTACTTTCGACTTCTTGGCACCGATTCACCACGTTTACGCCATGTCTAGTAGGCCTACTTCAGCAGAGAGGTTCATTCCTTTCCGCACTTCCTATTTTAGTGATCCTTGGACCCTACCTTCTCCGACTTCGTCGATTGAAGGTCAGTTGCATGTTGGCATGGCTATGCCACTATCGGCAGCGGAGATTGTGTATCAAGTTATCCTTGACTCTTCCGTCAATCTCGATCCTATTACCTCGCAGACAGACGAGGAGGATCTCGTTCTTAGGCCCATATGGGCCACTTTGTTATCTTGTTCACGTGATTTCTTAGATGAGACTTTGCCTTCAGATGAAGCCATGAATGGTTCCGAGATACCTTGAGATGACATGCATCATCGATCTTATTTTCTCCCAAGTCTTGAAAGAATCGAGCAAGATGATTTTCGATCTACCTTGAGTGAGATAGTCGGTCACGTTGTAGTTCCACTTGATACACATAACATTTATGCCGAAGGAAATATGGCAAGTATTTATCATACTGTCTCGATCAACATCTCTCGTTCCCCTGGCAAAATTGAGAACGTAAATATAGGTGCAGATTGTTCACCAGAAGAGATTCTGATCTACACCAACCTCTTCAAGGAATTTCGAGATGTATTCGTTTGGTCATATAAAGAGATGCCAGGGATTGACCCTCGTATTATCGAACATGAAATTAGAACTTCTCTGGATGCTAAACCTGTTCGACAACGTCTTAGAGTTGTTAATCCTAGGAAGGCCCCCGCTATTAAGGCAGAGGTGGAGAAGCTACTTAATGTCGACTTCATCTACCCACTTCCCTTGACCGAATGGGTATCCAACCTCGTTCTTGTGAATAAAAAGCAAGGAACCATCCGTGTGTGTATGGACTTTCGGGACCTGAACAAAGCTTGTCCTAAAGATAACTTCCCCACGCCTTTCATTGATCAGATTCTCGATGAGTGTGTGGGAAGAGAAATATATTCCTTTATGGATGGATTTTCAGGATATAACCAAATCCAGATCAAACCTAAGGACCAACACAAGACGACATTTATATGTCCTTGGGGTACTTTTTCATACCGGAAAATGCCTTTCAGCCTGAAAAATGTCGGAGCAACCTTCCAACGTGCCATGACTTTCGGTTTTCACGATCTCAAGCATATAGTCGAAGCTTACCTCGATGATCTTGCTACTCACTCTCACAAGAGAGTGGATCATGTCACACACCTTCGGCTGGTTTTTGAAAGATGTAGTTACTATAGAATACGGTTAAACCCTCACAAATGCATCTTTTGCGTTAGGTATGGCCGCCTCTTAGGATTTTTAGTTTCCGAGACTGGGATCATGGTAGATCCTCGTAAAGCTGAGGCAATACTTCAATTGCCTCCCCCACGCACAATTAGACAACTTTAAGGTTTACAGGGGAAAGCTAACTTTTTGCGTCGGTTTATAGTGAATTATGCCAATATCACTAAGGGTTTCATACACCTACTAAAGAAAGACACCCCGTTTATCTGGGATGAGCGAGCCTAGGATTCTTTCGATGCCTTAAAGAAACCCTTGGTATCGGCTCCTCTGCTGAAATCTCCTGATTACAGTAGAGACTACTTGTTATATATTGTCGCGTCTGAAGAGACGATTGGTATGGTTCTAGTTCAGGAGGATGATGAGCTCCATGAGCACATCATCTACTATCTCAGTCTAAATTTAGTCGGTCGTGAGCTTAATTACTCTCACATCGAAAAGCTAGCTTTGGTTGTCTTTCACGCAGTCCAACGTTTACGACAGTATATATTGCTTTGCAAAACTGTTGTAGTCATTGATGTTAATCCATTTCAATATGTCCTCACTAGGCATATCATATGCGGGAAATATAATAAATGGATTGTCATCTTACAAGAATTTGATCTCGACTTTACTTCAGCCAAGTCCAAGAAGTCACTAGTTTTCGCAGAGTTAATATCTCACATGGTATTCGCTCTCTAGAAGTTCGCTTGGATTCTCAGTTAGTCGTATGTCAGTTGAACGACTGTTACCATGTGTGTGATCTGACGTTACTCCATCGATTCCTACGGGTACATCTTTTAGAACGACAATTTGATTTTATTACATACTTTCACATTCCTATAAGTTCTAATCATGTATTTGATGCCTACGCTAATTATGTTTTAGATTGGCATTTGTCACATTAATAAAGCAAAGAAGACCATTGAATCAATGTACACATTGTAAGATATGAGTAAAGCCGAAGATCCCTCTTTATATATTTCCAAAAAATATGGTGTTTATATTACAAAATTGGGGCTAAAACCCTCAAAATACATATACAACCGATATAAATGTCCCATGACATCTACGCCTGTGGTGTCGGATGTGTATCATGATAGAAAACCACGGCGTTTGCGAGACGCCGAAAGAGTTGTACCCATGCTTTAGGTACACCAACAACCTGTCGCTGCATGGATTCAGGTAGATCCTCCACCTGAACCATAGGAATCCTCTGTGTCAAACGAGATAGGTTACTCTACATGTTCTGTAGGACTCTCTCCACTTCTCCCACTGCCTCATATCCCCGGTGCCTCCACCTATTTCGTAGGAATCTCTCTGGCCTTTGCAGACCCACATCTGCAATCACACAAGTATCGAGTTAATATTTAAAACACCATCTAAAAATATTTTTGTTCTCTTCAATACAAAAATACAAAAAAATGAAATATATAAAAACTTTTTACCTATGGCGTCGTAGGCGGCTCTTGGTGGAAGCATCATATCAGGATCTCCTCTGAAATCAATTCTCGCATAGGGATAGTCGTCCAAAGCTATGATTTGTCTCTGCCACTAGAAGAAAAAATCATCATTGTAGGGTGCCCCAACCCTACCTCCTCCCTGTCGTCTCATGACCACAATCCATTGCGCCATAGCCGAATCATGTGGTTCTCTAGGAATGATCTCCACTCTAGGTCCCAGACCTGGGACTCGCTCGAAAAAGAAGCTGCAAAGGATAGAGGCAAACAAGAAGTTTCGCTTCCCCCCCTGCTTTCACTCTGTCAACTAACCTTTCATGTTGATCAGCAATGAGGTACACCAATCGTAGATGGTGGGTCTTGCACACTCCAGTGTGTAAAACATAAGTGGTCTCGATGCTTGATGCAACGAGGTCGATCCTATGATCCTGGTAAGCACGAGCACAATAATCTTCAGGCTGAGGTTACCTATAGCTCAGATAGGGATTTGACTTCGCACCATGGGAGTCCCTGCAACACAGTGGACCTCGATGTATTCTTCGACCTTCATCCCACTCCCTGCCCCATGTGACTTGAGGTGAACAACCTCTCCTCGGCATGAAATTCCAGTAAAGAAGTAGATGTCCTCTACTTTGATCCTTAATGGTTGTCCATCAAGGATAAAGCTCTCGCTATCGGGATCCCAATAGCCCACTAGCGTTTCCAACAACCTCACTTGGGCCCTCATTCCTTTGAGAGCCCAAAACTTTTATAAACCACATCCTTTTAAAGCCACTTGAGCCACTGGATCTCGATCCACTGCTACATATACCTCCTCATGCTCTCGCTCTCTCCATTCCAACACCATCCTGCAAAAAACCAAATAATTTTTGAGTTAGAAACATCTTTTTTGCCATTTGCGCATGTATACATGGTTTATTTACAAACAGTCGTGGGTAGGGCCTAATATACACCCCCCTATGGTTCACACAGGAGTGTATAGCTAGGCGTATATGCGACCTATTCAGAGAAACCCGCGTATACCAAAAACCCAATTTGCGCCCTTAAAAATTAAAAAAATAGAACCTAACAAAAAAAATGTAAACCATTGAATTTGAATAGGATGGGATGAAGAGTTACCTAGTCTAGACGGTGCATGATTTTGTTGCCTATTGCTCCCGCGATCGTCGTTTGAATTCTGGAAGTGTTTTAGTCCAAATTGCATTATTTGGGTAAAAATGAAAATGATACAGTAAATTTTGATTTTGTTACTATTTATAAGCCATTTTTTACCCACTTGATATAGTTTTATGCTATTGTTTTATCTAATGGACTAATTCAAAAATGGTTTTAAGTTGGTTTTTGTAGCTTCGACTCAATTTTCTTACAGATTTCAACGTCATGGTTGGTCGTTCGTCTCCTCGGGCAGGGATATTTATAACCTAGCATATAAGATAGGTATCTAATCCATCGTGCATTTTTTTTGCATTATCCTTCGACTACCGCTTTTTATGCCTTAGGTACGAACCCATTTATTGCGACGCATAAACCTCCATTTGTTGTTAATAGCATCGTTAATAAATGGTAGAGACTTACCAAACATGGGTACCTTAGTTAGAACCTCTTTGTCATTTGGTTCCCATCCCAAGTTTTTTTCCTTAGGACCAGGAGTCCATTATAATTCAATACGTGACTTTACAATGAGCCTCATTTCTCATTCATGCACATGTGGCCTTATTAACTGCGGACTCCCAATAACGAGTCTCAGTTAAGCTCTTTTCGGACTTGTCCAAAAAATGAAAAGATCGCTGAGTGATTTGTCCCTTTCACACTCGTTAAAATTGGATTTGAAAGATCATGAGTCTTAGTTAAGCTCTTTTCCGACTCACTATCAAAAATAGAAAAGATTACCGAGTGAACTTATCTTTTTCACACTCATAAATTGGATTTGAAAAGACATCTATTTGGAACAAGTTTACCCATTTTTCACACCAAGTAGACTAAAAGATATATAAAAGGACATTTTTTTACATTAAGTTGTGATTGCACCTCATGCCCTCGCTTGTTGTATTGAGCCTTTAGTCGGTTCTTGCTTTGCGTTATAAACCAATGCCTAAGCAGTTTGCATCCTCAACCAAGCAGAGCCTTGTTTTTATCCTTCGCAATTTGACACCCTATACCCTGGAGGGAACATCACCCCGAGTGTCCATCTCTCGCATGCATTTCCTTGCATTGAGCATAGGTACGTTCCACTGCTGCAACTAGTTTTTCTTACTTGCGACACTCGTTCCCTCCTATGTATCATAGCATTCAATTGTTAGGAAAAAACAAAAAAAAGGCGGGCGGGAAGGGAATACTATATTGTAATTGGCAGCAGTCGTGTCACCTTTGAACAGAGCACAAAGTTATTGAGTCCTTGTGTCATCATAATTTTGGGTTTAGCATGGCCTTAGGAAGCTAATCTCGCTACAGAGTTTTCTCTATCAACTAGTTACTCTTCTAGTCCCTATAGAGAACGTTATTGATGCCTTCTGCATCTAATTGTCACATCATTGAGTCCATGTTGTCGGAGTCCACCATATGTATCATGCTCGTGTTCAAAGGAAGTCTATCGACCTGTGTCAGCCACTCCTCAGAAAACTTGACTTTGCATGTCGGCCATACCCTCAGTTTGTCTCAGAATCACATGATACTTTGGTCTTATCATGCACCCTGAACCTACTTTCATCATTGGTAGGTCACCTTGAACCCAACAAACGACATTTTATCATTGGTCGTTGACTAGGTGGTTTCCCTTGTGTTCGACGGCAATACATCTATTCACACTTTGGGATTCGTGTAGTGTCTTGGATGCCATTATCCTTATTGGTGGTTTCCTCGCCTTTGTCAGCAGTTTTTCATCATTGGCTACTATTCAGAGGGTCCTTTTCGTGTATCGCTTGCATTTGGCACACGCAAAAGACGCACAAGGTCATTGGTTCGTGAACATGTTCTTCGTCCGATCTCCAACAAATCATGAAGCTCCTGCTTTGTTCGTCGTGTTGACTGATGAGAGATGCCTCAATGATCTCCTTTCAGCAGGTCTCTTTCCATCGACTTCGGCTCATTTATTCTGGATACGAGACCTAGAGTTTTATGAGTACCTTGAGGCTTGCAGTCATTAGTGGCAAGCTCTCTTGCCATTGACAGATGAGAATACATCAATGTCTCTTGATCAATGGATCTCTCAAGTGTTCGACACCAACTCCTTTATTCACATTTGTAGAGATGTACTCGGTGCCTTGATACCTACTTTCATTATCGGTAGGTTGTCTCGTGTTTGTTAACGATATACTTCAATGACCGATAATCAAATGATGTCTCATCGTGTTCGACCTCAACTCATTTATTCACATGATGTAGACTTGCACCATTGGCGGATAGTGTAGAAGACTTGAAGATATCACTATGTGGCCGCAACTTGCCTGAGTTGTTGCTTTCATTTCATTGAACCAGTACCTATTTCACTTCAGTGATCATGGGAGATCAGATTGTACTCCATGGTATATAGATATCTTCAGATTGATTTTTGAGACTGGTTTCACTGGGCCTTGTTCGTGACTATGACATATTTTGGCATATAACCGCATTTGTATTTGCCTATTCATGGCCATGAACACTTGTTTGGTATATTTTCCACATGGATCTGCATTGTATTCTTGGCAACCATGTATGCAAAGTCAGTACATAATGTAATGAGAAATTGAGTTCGTCCAGTTGGTTCTCTACCACTCCATTTCTAGGTTATTTATAAAGTATTTCGGTCATCGCAGATACTCCTATGATCTCACACATTAGGGGGCATCTGTTATAGAAATATTTGCCTCACTATTGCTATCTTGCACAAAGGGCCTTTTTCACTTCCCTATGTAGATTTTTCATCCCTTTTTGATGAATCCAGAGTTAAAAATATAAATTTTTCCACATATACACTCCCTAACTTCTATGCAAGATGTGTATACGCTTGTTGCTCCCTTACAACTTGCGTATATCGGGATTTGTGCCAGAAAATACAAAATGAGGTCATGTTTCCATGTCACGATAGAAGATCTCTGATCCTTGGCCTTCCATATACTGGAAACGTTCTGACTCGACCCTTCAGTTGCATTCTGGAGGCTATAAGAGCACAATTTCAAACTATGGAAAAAAGAGAGAAAGAATTCAACTTTGAGAGCAAAGTTACTCTGGATAAATTACTTCATATTGAGTCTGCATCCCTTTGTCCCTCAAGTCTGAACACAGTGTTCAACCCCCAAGCTCTTCCCTTATTGTTGAGAGGACATCTTTGCCTCTTTCTCATGAGCTTGCCTTTGGTGGAGAATTGAAGTGGTGGAGACCCAGTTGGAAGGAACTTGGTTTCTTAGTTTCGAACCGTGCCAACACAGAAGTCTGTAATGTTGACATTTTTGTTGATCGATTATAAATAGAAATACTCATTTCCCGTCCTATTGGTATCTTGCAAATATATGATTATTAT
>SNQJ01S0017357.1:152310-169370 GCA_010110895.2 Picea sitchensis | reverse complement strand
TCCCGTCCTATTGGTATCTTGCAAATATATGATTATTATCCATGGGCGTGTTTGTAATGTTTATTAATGGATTATGATATCTGATGTGTTAATCCATTTTATATCATCACTATCTACTTGCTTTGCTTGTTTGTTGAGAACTTCTTGCAGGTATAAAGCTTTGGTTCAAAGTGCTCAACGATGGAACATCATCAAACATTGGATCGAGGTAGGCCTCTTTCTTGTATTGCATATTAGTCTATATAGCATATGTTGGAATTGAATTGATTTCTGTAGTCATACCTGTCTATTGTGGTTTACCTTTGGCCATAGAGAATTTTTCCCTTGTAACAACCGCATGGGAAATTACTTGGCATGTTTTCAACAATCTCCATCTTGACAACAATTTACCTGATATATCATGCCCAAATTTATTCATCACCTTTTCTACAAGCCAAGAGAAGCCACACACCATCACAGCTCCACAACTTCTCTAACAGTACTGTTACTTGAACATGTATGCACGATTCGCTCCAGTATGGACCATTTTTCCTCCATCGGTAACCTGTCTTATAAACCGATGGACTTCTCCATTTTGATATGCTGGATTTTTAGTCAAATGCACAACACTTTGACCACCACAGAACACCTCATCATGTGTCTGTCCAAACTTACCTAATAAATCCTTGCATTCTTGGAAGACATAACCTAAAGTAGGTCTCCTCTTGTCCAAATATCCTAAATCATAACCATGAACTAAATCATTACAACCATTGTAGGTGATACTTGTACCATTGTGCTTCTAAGATACTGGAGCACCCATTTCCATGCTCTTTACCTGGTTTTTTCATGTGTTTACTGACAACACCAACTGCATGTGAAATACTAACCATTTCCCATCACAATCATCAAACTTCCTAATAACATACGATACTCGAGACATATAACCATTTTCTTCTAAATTAGTTAGGACATAAACCTAAAGAAAAACTTACAATGGAAAGCCAAAGGGATTTGATCGGTTTCACATTATTCATACCGAATTTCCTGAGCATCTTCACCACATACTTCTGTTGCGATAATCAAACTTACTATATTTACTGTCTCTGTGTATTTCCATCCCCAATAATTATTTTTCTACTCCCAAATCCTTCATATCAAACGTCCTAACCAATTGAGCCAACCTGTTGATCTCAAACATGTTTGTGCTTGCTACAAGCATAACATTTAATGCCAAGATAATAAGTATGACATAAACACAATGGTTATACTCACTTCTTGTAAAATTTGTCTGACCATGAAGGAATCAAACATCTTGTACCATTTTCCTAGCATGCTTCAGGCCATACAATGATTCATGAGTTTGCAAACAAATCTTTTGTTGCAATTTTGAACTAACCTTTCTGGTTGTTCCATATACATCCTCTTTTCTAAAAAAACTCCATGTAAAACAATTTTAACATCTAGTTGTATTAATTCAAGATCAAGTAACACAACTAGTGCTAACACAACATGAATAGAAACAAGCTTTTAACGACTAGTGAGAAACTTTCATGGAAATCAATACCTTCCAAACACCCTTCTGCTACCAGTCATGTTTTGAACCTTTCATCTTTTTACTATATCTGATTTTATAAAAGGAGATTCATCAAACACTAAATATCTCTCCATGATGATTTTGTGGGCAGTAGGATCCCACATTTTGCATCCCTTAACATCATCACCATATCAAAGATCTACTTGTTTGATCTGGGTCTTACATAGAATGTTGATAAAAACATAAGCATCACAACCAAATAATTTCACATTTGAGTAATCACTAGATGACCTAATCATACCTCTTCCATAATCTTCCACTTTTTTGCAATCAATGGTGACCAAGTTACCAAATAGCACAACCTATTATGCCCACAACTATTGCTGCAACTTGGCATTACTAAGCATGCCCCTTCGATCCCAGCTTACTTGCAATAATTTCCAAGTTCCATGGAATCTATGAACCTACCTTCATCATATATTCTCAAACACTTGATCTTCCAATGTTCATTTCACTGCAAGTCTCTAAACACATTAGCCTTTCTACAGACCCACCTTTCTAACTTAGACACACTGATCCACCTCGAACTTTGCATTCAAAAAACCTTGACCAAATCTGCCAAGATGACCCAAGTGAACCTTTGTCGCTCACCTCCAAGGACTTTACACTGGAGTCTCAATGATCCATCTTAACATGAATGCTACCTTGACCCAATCCAGTCAAGTCAGCTAAGTAATCCTTCATCGCTTACCTACAGGCCCATTTACAATGGATTTCACCAAGCCTTTTATAGTCTTCATTACATGCAATCCATGGACACAATACCACGAGCTACCCAAAAAACATGGACTCGAAAAACCACGTGCTTTGACCTAGAAAACATATTTAACTCATTAACTCTTTCACTGAGTCAAGGTTAACCCTACATACATGCCCCCCCACATATTAAATCTACCTAAATCTGTCTTAATTTTTCATAGGTGACCCAATAAACCAGGGGTACGCATGCCTATCCAGGTCTCATAGACGTATGCCCATTTACATGCAATCAAATATTTTTACAACTCCAAAGTAAATACATTTTTTTTTCTTCACAATGACTAACCATCACCGCTCTGCAACCTCTATACTACAGACAAATAATACTTCATCAACCATACATGTAGCTGAGTTTGCTTCCTTTGTGGAGTCCTCTTTGGATGTTTGTTGTATTTTCCAACGATCATTCTTGAGATGCCTAAATTTTCCACAGAACCAACATTTTCTCTTACCCTTACTGTCCTTTGACTTAGTCCTGAATGTACCTTTATGATCTTGCCCTCCTTCTGTAGATTGACCTCTTACCACCATTGCTTATTTTGTTGAGGTTTATTTAATGGATCTCCTCATTTCCTCGGACAACAGAGCTCCCACAACAGTGTCATAATCAATGACATATGTTGAGCTTAACCACATAGATGTGACCAGATGATCCCAAGACTCAAGAAACGAACACAATAGTGTAACTTCCTTGTCCTCATCTTTGTACTTTACTTCCATACTAGATAATTTACAAATCAGAGTATTGAAAACATTTAAGTGATTAGCAATTTGTGTACCTTCTTTCATATGTAAGTTGTAGAACTGCCTCTTCAACAAGATTTTGTTCGTCAAGGACTTTTTCATATACAGACTCTCCAGTTTGTTCCACAAACCCGTTGTTGTATCCTCTCCAACAATGTTAATAAAAACTTCATCTGCCAGACACAAACGAATGGTACTGAGGGCTCTTGTATCAAGATCTTCCCAGTCCTCGTTTGTCATGCTTGTCAGTTTCTTTGTATTTCCTTCCAATGCCTTATGCAACCCTTGTTGCACAAGCAGGTCCCACATCTTGAGCTTCCATAACTCAAAGTTATTCTTACCACTGAATTTCTCCACCAAAAACTTAGAACTCTGCACTTTCGTCATTAGCACAAAATACCGTCCAAACCACTGCTTATTCTAAATTGAGCCCTTTGACAAGGATATCCACGGGTGTCGCACCCTAGACAAGGATAGCCTGTGACACTTTCTAAAAGTGTCACACTGTATAACATGTACTACCTGCGATACTATTGAGAAAGTGTCGCACTATACTACCTGTATTACCTGCGATACTTTGCAGAAAAATAAAATTTCGTAAGTGCGCATGCGACTGTCGCACTATGTAATAGGGACAACCTGCGACAGTGTGATAAAAATGTCCTATGATGATCCACTCCACTTGGCTTGACTCAATTAACCTGCTCTGATATTTAGCGATCGAATGCTCTTCTCCTTCACTCTTAAATCCTTCAACTCTGCGCTCTGATACCACTTGTTAGGCAGCGGAAGCATAAACGTAACAAGATGCAACAATCACACAATTGACACAGTAATTCACGTGGAAACTCAATACGGGAAAAAACACGAGGCAATGATAATCGATATTCTTATTATTCAAGGGAGAATTACAATAGCCAATCAGAGGCATACAACCATCCTCGCCTCTCTTCCCACACACTCTGCTACACTACATTGCTCACTACACACCTCACCTCTATGGGTATGCTCGTTTATATAGCATCTATCAAACAGTGAGACAAACTAATTACAATATGATCCACCAATTACACAAACTATTCGTTGTAGTGTGCATGCATGCACATTCTAAATTTAGTTGATGTGCATGTTACCTAGTTGATGCACATTCTAAACTTAATTGCAGTTTCGCCATCCTCACATAAAAGTCTATGTTTGAGATAAATATTCTTCGCTCTTGAAAGAAATTTAGTCAGGAAGAATTTAGTAACACCAAACAAGAAGAATATAAATGTAGTTGTACACCTTGCAAACCTACTTTTTTATTTTCATATAAATACAAGGAAGCCTTATATATTTTTAATATACATAGGGACTATCTGAACAGGAGAATGAACTTTATCATATTCAATAGGCTTTTATTTTGCAGATCAGGGAGATGTGAACGTCACCATCTTAGTGAACGTCACATAAATTTGGATCAATTTTGGTTTGTGCACAATTTATAGCCTACGCGCATACAATAACGACAAATTTGGGCATTTATTCGCTACGAAAACTATTATCCCGAGGGAAACTCTTACAAGAGATGAGTCCCTATAAATGATTGAAAATTCTTTCCCCTATTACGTGTTTTATGAACAAGTGGGAAATGTGATTTTGCAGTTCCTCATTGTCACAGTTTAAGTTCGATTTTTTTATTACACATTTACTTGTGTTTCAGTTATAAAATATTTATGAAATTGTTCATGATTCTTAATGTTGACGTCACTAGATAATCAAAGTCTTCATTTATAAATTTCCTTTCCACAATCTTTATATTTTTGGTAAGGTGTTTTTGGCAAAATTACCAATGTGATCGGTATATGATGTTCTAATTTTATCACTTCGTTCAAGGTTGATTTTTTCCCATTTAAATTTATGTCTTATATTAATCCAATTTAAGTTGAAATGAGTTTGCTATTTATATCGAATTCACAATTAAGGATAACGCATTCAACGTAGTGATATTTCGATTGAGAATGGACTATATGTTATGTCAAGAGAAAATTGTCATTTACAATTAATTTAAGTGATATTTCGATTGAGAATGGACTATATGTTATGTCAAGAGAAAATTGTCATTTACAATTAATTTATTAGTGTAAATGTTCAATGATAATAACATTGAGCTTTAGTTAAGGTTGGGTAGATTTTTACGATTCTCTCTTGAGTCGAAAGTGAGTTTGGTTGTCGAAAGTGATTTTGGTTGGAGTTTGCAGTGGGGAGCCTCTTGTATTCCATGGTGTTTAACTTGGTATGTATTTTATGTTGTTTAACGTGTTCTTATATATAAGTACATGGTCATAATTGTGTTCTCAATGGGGGAAATACTCGCTTCAATGAAGAGGATATGATAGGATGTTTGCCTTTAATTTTGAGATTATAAGTTATAAAATTATTTTGGATGTGCTTTATCTTTCTCTACAATTCTCTAGAGATACTACATTCTTAAACTTCACATCCATATAAAATAACCTGAGTAACGCGGGTCTTAAAGAAGAGTTCCCTCTTATTGTTAAAATACATCTTATTTCCGTATCAAACTTAGGCTAATTTAGATTTCATCCTCCTACAAAGATCCAACAACCCTGCAACTGTACTTTATGGACAAAAATACTAATAGACTAGTTCTGAAATAAAATAACAGTGGAAATAATGTATGAACATCATACAATAACCCTCATTTAGCACAAAAAACTTGAGCATAAACACATGAAGAATAACTCAGAAAATATGACATATTTGAGGAAGAATGTTTCTTTATTCAGCTTAAGGAAAAATTATGAGTACAACAACAGTGTATATTCAACATTAATACCTTGTACAATCACCCTCTCTGAGAAAAAACAACATATATTTCCTTAGCAACACAGTCTGAAATCAAAAATTGACTTCCAGTACAACCTGTACGGACTGTACAGTCACTAACAACAGAAATATCTCTTGGTTTTTGTACCCAAAAAAAGTACAGATCCATACCTCACTGTACGGATTGATTAGCAACAGAGAAATACCTAGAAATCTTTGCCAATACCCACCAGAAATTGTTGTGCTGGTCTGTAGCTACAAAACCAACAAACTATGTTGTGCGACCTCTTCCAATCTGTACTGTACGACCTCCTCTAATGTTGAAACTATATATAAGTGTGTGTCAATCCTCCTAGAGATGTGTGCCAACTTCTGCATGCTAAAACTCTTTCCACCCAAGCTAAGAAACCCTCTTGGGATGTGTGCCCCTTCACCTTTCCACAACCTCTCCTCAAAAGTGTGCCCTCCTTCTCCTAATGAGTTGCCTTTTAATGAAATTTAAAATGTAACTACCCTAACCCTTGGTCTTCCAATGACATTGACAGTCAATATTAGATCTCTCCCTCATGATATCAATGGTCACGACTTAATCACTCATTGAGGTCACTTAAGTCATTAAAGTGACCCATAACATCATAAAGTCACTTTTACATTAAAATATTAAAAGACCCAACTTTATAAAGTCACTTTATAAAAACATATTATAAAGTCACTAGGAGAAAAAAATATGCTTGGTCACTTCCGCATTTTGAGCACTGCCAATGCAGAAGTACCTCAAAGCTACCAAATTTCAACACTTATTCCACATCCAAAGGTCTGTTTATTTACAATTGTTTTCAATCCCATAATAAGATTTTCACCCTCCATTTATCCTTTTCTCAATGTTATAGTTCTAGTTGATCTTGTGAAGAATATTGATTTCAATATACTTGTATGAAGGAACTTCCTCCAAGTTGTTATTGTCATATACAAAAGTATCATAAGTGATATTTTTGGATTTAATTATAATAACTTTCATTTTGTCATTGTTAACAGTAATACCCATACTAGAGCAGAAATCCTTTAGGATTCTTAGTTTATTGTCGAGAACATAGGGACTCCTCGCCATAAGAACAATATTGTTAATGTAAAGAAGAAGAATGATGACTATAACAATGAGAATTTGGCAGACACAACCTATTTCTTCCAAAACATTTTCTAACTTGTCAATGTATATGCAAAAACGGGTAGGGAATAGGGGGTAGCCTTGCTTCAATCCTATTGAAATCTCTTTCGACCAGCCCTCAGTGTTCCTAAACTTTGCAATAACGTTCTCCTACAAACTTGCCACAACAACCCTCAACTCGAAATGGACTTTTGGCTCTTCCAACCTATTCCAGAGGTTCATCGCGGGCACCATGTCAAAACCTTTTCTAAACTCAACTAAATAAAAAAGGAGATTGGTTTTATTATTGTGACACTCCTATGCAATGATTCTAAGCAAAACAAGGTGGTCCATAGTTGAATGACAACTCCTAAATCTGACTTGGCCATTAGCTCTTTTTTGTGACTATCTATCTATATGGTAATCTTATTTTCCAAAATAATGATGTACAACTTAGCTATTTAATGGGGATAATCATAATAGTCTTATAATTAGATGGATTGTTTTTATCCCCACTTTTAAAAATAAGAACAATGAGGCTTTGTGTCCAAGGTTTAGGGAAGTCGTGTTTGACTGCTAAATTGAAGAGCTTGTGTATGTGAGGGATATGGGATGGGGACGACCAATGACGACATAGATCCACACCACCTGGTCTCTTGAGTTCATGCGTCTTATGGCATTTAAAAAAGGAATGTGTGGAACATTTATTTCAATCGAAGGGTACTATCAATCCCATCAACCTACAATACGGCTTTATGATGGCAGTTATCAGTAGTTACTTAGATTACCAGGATATGATGGGAATTCTCCACATGAAGCGACACCACTATGATAGATGATGCTCTCGTTATCTAGGCACTATGGTTTCAGGTGAAGGTGGCATATGGATGTTGCACAATAGTTTATATATAGAGGGCGTCAAGAAATATAAGGGAGATAAACTGAGATTATGAGTGATCATTCATAGTATGTGGGTTCGTTTCTACCATCCGCTTGCTCTCGAGTTCATTATTCGGGTAGCCATAATGATGTCAACGTGAGTATATGCAAGGGGTTATTGACGAGGGCACATAGGTCATCCCAATCCCTCGTCATCGAGCAACATGAGCTCAGACTCCTCTATTCCATGAGTGCTTCATGCTTTATAGGAAGCTACAAAAGAGTTTCATGACCAAACCCCTCCTCGAATTCAAAGAGCACTCGCTAAGGTGGAAACTAAAATTCGATGGGAGCACGCCACGATTCCTGAGTGGGAGATTGATGCCGAGATCAGAAATCGAGTCCCTAATATGGGGAACTCAAGGGAAAGAGAGACACATTGTATGAAAATTGTAGAGCTATACTGACATATAAAAACCTTCATGGGAAAAATGTTGTTGGATAGTGAAGAGGAGAAGGGGGAAATACTATAGCAGTTGGAAGAGGTTTAACAACTTTAGGACATCTGTGAATGTATGGAGGCTAAATAGAGCAAAGAGGAGGTTTAGTTGAACAACTCTCCAAAGCCTCAACAACAAGAAATCCATGAGAGGGTAAGTGGCCTCTCTCCTCACTAGATTTTTAGAATGGGGAAATTTTTGAACTCCTTAGAAATTATATACTCTTCTCAATGGGATTACTAAAGCTAGTTAGAATGCCAATTTTTTTTTCTTTCAGAACCATGCTAGTTTGATTTCATTAATGAATTTAGCACAGACTATTTCGACAAAAGAATTGTTCCATCGTTATTGGTCCGATTTCCATGGTGGCAAACCAACAAACATAGGAACTCGATATGCAATTCCTCATTTTGATCAATAAAAGTCATAATTTTGTTTGCTAACCAAAAAAAGAATTGAAATAAATCCATAAACCTAGTTTAACTCTATCAATTTCAATAAAAAAAATCAACATATAAAATTCGTAATATGTAAAATATTTTAAGATAAAAGATGCTAAGATAAATGGTCAATAAATAGATATATATAAATAAATGATAGATTGATAAAAATTAAAAATAATACAAAACAAAATTGATAAAAATTAAAAATAATATAAAACAAAATTAATGCAAATTTATTTTTAATATAATATCAAATTAAAACTATAAATAGATATATATAAATAAATGATAGATTGATAAAAATTAAAAATAATACAAAACAAAATTGATAAAAATTAAAAATAATACAAAACAAAATTAATGCAAATTTATTTTTAATATAATATCAAATTAAAACCATAGATTGATAGAAAAAATAGTGAAAATAATACAAAACAAAATTGATCCAAATTTACTTTTAATAGAATATAAAACTATTATCACATATATAATACTATTTTATGTTAACTTTACAATATTATTTTATGTTAATCTTTGAGAGAAAATTATATACTTTATAGAATTAATTCATATCCATTATGTTGATTACATTTTAAATTATATTAAATAAAGTTACATTAAAATTAACTCAATTAAAAATAATAACAATAATAAAAATATTATGTTGATTACATTTTAAATTATGTTAAATAAAGTTACATTAAAATTAACTCAATTAAAAATAATAACAATAATAAAAATAAACTGCTCTCAATTAAATAAACATTTTACATAAATTAAATATTGATTACAAATTAATAAACTGCTCTCAATTAAATAAACATTTTACATAAATTAAATATTGATTACAAATTGTTAATTAAAAATAAAAATATATATAAAGTAATAAATATACTTACGAGATTTTTTATTTTAGTTGTATTATTATCATAACGATTTTATTTTAGTTTGTATTATTTATCATGTTGAAAATCAAATACATTTTATAAGACCTTGAATGCAAAGTTATGTTTGCTGGCATCTATTTTAAAGTCATATATATATATATATATATATATATATATATATATATATATATATATATATAATTTTAATATAAGGAGATATGTTTTGAAATTCAAATTTTATTTGGTAATATTATGTAAAGTTTAATATTTTTTCATAAAAATTGGAGAATTTGTATTTTTCAAAAGTGTGGTCAAGACTATTGAGTACAATATCAGTTTCATAGATGCCCCAAAATTTCAAAAAACTTTTGTATTGTTGGTTCTAAAGTTAACAAATATATTCCCTTACTAATTCTCCAGATATTTAGCCTACTATTGTTCTGAAAAGAGTATATCCAGTAGAAGATATCGTTGATACATATACAAAAATAAAACATGGAGATTACATAATGTGATTAATCAACTACCAGGTTCATGATTGATGTCTGACACTCCTTCCTCTCTATCCTCTTCCAAGGGTTCGTTGAGATCTAGAAGTGGACAAACAGATGATGTTGATTCATTACTTGATTCCTAGTTTATGCTTCCTACTAGAGACAATTGTTCATTATTCCTTTCCAAATGCTCAATATTGGATTTCATCTCCTCAATCTGACTTTGCAATGCATATGTTTCATCCTGCAACTGACCGATCGAATTACAATGTTGAGAAAGTGTTTCCAAGACAAAAGAGACAGTGGAGCTTAATGCCCCCACCCATATCTACAGTCATTGACGTTCTTCTTCCTATGTCTCCTTAATTTCTCTACTAGGAGCTCGCTTTTCGTCGCTTCCCTCCCAATTCATTCTAACTATGTTGAATCTCCCAGGCTCACCAAGTTTGAATACATTGCCTCCTCCTCCTAAGTCACATAAGGAGAAATTGTCCTGAATTACTTTCGACCCCAGCACACAGAGAAATCGACCCAGGAAAATTGGATCCCAAGTGAATAGCGTCCCTTCCCACCACAGAAAACCCACCAGAGCGACAATTCTACAAACAGTCCAACATTTATTCTCTTTGTATGTTGATGCTTCAAATTTATCCATTTTTCCGCTGCAAATCCACTCAAACTCATAATTCGGGTGAATGTGCCTGGAGCCATTAATTCGCATCGAGGGTTGTACCTTCCCAAGATGAATTAACTATATTTGGCTTCCCTTCATTACGTCAGAAGATCGCTTGGTGACCAATGCATTTCTCTGAGCCAATTGTCGAAGCCCGGGACATACCATCCCACTTTCCGTCAAGAGAAACAATTCGCACCAAGCTTCCATATCGTCGGAGTTCATGTACCTTCCACTCGAATACATTACTGGGGAGGATCGTCTCACAGGCACAAATTGATTTACTGCCATCATACCTCCCATCCGTCGTCTTATCAACTTCCGCAAGTATAAACATATGCCACGAGACCACCACCACCTCCCACGCGTCAAACATGCAGGATCCTTGAGAGAGGGGAAATTAGTGGGCCCTTGATCATGGAAAAGGAGCATAAGTATCCTCTCTATTGACCCCCAAAAGACCAGGGGATTTTCCATTTTTTTTATTGGCAAGTTCATCCGCTTTGGAATTATTACGCCTAAAGACATGGAAAAAGTTCATGTGAATATCACTTGAGAGAAGTTGGATTCGATTCGGCGAGGAACTTGAGATCATTATATTGATAATAACTTTGGAGTCCTCGACCACATTCAAGTTCTTGATTTTCTTCTGTGTGACTAATAATATTCCTTGAAATAGAGAGTAGGCTTCTACTCTATTATTAGTTTCGATTCCCAAATTCCAATAATAATCTAATACTTTATTTCCTCTGGGGTCTAGGTGAAACCCCCTGCACCTGCCTCCTCTAGATTTCCCTTTGAAGCTCCATCAAAACAGAGAGTATTGCAAGATTGAGAGTAAATCCATGACACAATACTAAAGGTTTGGGAATGAAGTTGTTAGCATGATCGATGATGAGACTTAGCGATTTGGATTAATTGGGGATTAAATTTCGAGAACCATGTTTTTTCATCTTCACTCCATAGAGCTTGATCCTCCTCGCTCAATATTTTTGAATTTAGAAATTATGAAAGTCGGGTTACTACCTTGCTAGCGACACTTTGAGGCAATGTTTTCTTTTGTTGGAATACCTCTTGATTCCTTGCTAGCCAAATCTGCCAACATACATATTTGGGGGAGGCCTTCCAAGTTCTTTTTAATATATATATATTTTTGAAAGGAGCCTTGTTAATGCTTTTCCCATTTTCCCATTAGAGGTCGAAATCTAGTTGACCATCAGACTTTACCATGTAACTCTTTAAAGAAAATGAACCTGACTTGTTTAGTGAACTCACAGTCCCATAAGAGATGTTGAATACTTTCATAATATTTTTCACATAGTGGACACCTAAAAGGAACCTGAAAACCTCTTTTCAATAAATTGTATCCTCTAAGAACCTTCCCATGCGCATGAGTCCAAGAGAATAAATTAATTTTAGGGATACCATCCGAGTTCTAGATGTTAATCCACCAAGATGTTCTTTCAGGAAGACTTGACTACTCAAGTAGAGATCTACAACCTTCTTTGAATGAATACCCCTTTGCACCCCAACCCCGATTGTCCCAAGTGGTGTTCTGAAGAGGAGAAACCCCTCTTAATACCCCTAATATAAACTGATCTTGATCATATATCTGGGAAGGGTAGTCCCTAATATTCCAACCCTTCCAAGTTCCATTATTATTCCAATCTGAGATGTTTGCAAGTGCCATTTTTTATTGTTCCTTCATCCAACTTGTTATCTCTTCTATCTTGGTGATCTGATTCAAGAGGGGACATCTAAAAGATTGTATCCTTCCATAACTGAATATCCTACCCATTACCCGGGACCTAGGAAAGATGTTGTTGCATGAAAGGAATAATAGACCTGAGCAATTTACAAATAGGGGACCCATGCCTTATAGGGGGAATTGTATCAACACACCTCCTTGTTTTACCCGTATTGTATTTTTTAATTATAGATATTTTCCACCATTAATTTTTTCCTGTCACTATCCTCCATAAAAACTTCATTCCCATCGCTATGTTGACCAATTATGGGTCTCTAATTCCTAGACCTCCATGGACTTTAGGTGCTTTTACTATGTTCCAGTTCACAAAGTCAAATTTCTTGGAGTTAGATTTTCCCCCTTGCCACAAAAATTTACGTATTAGTTGGCTCAGATTATTTTTTACTCCCTAAGGTGCCAGAAGTGAATTAAATTGGAAGATAGGCAATGAAGAAAGCATTGAATTAACAAGAACCAAACAACCAGCCAGATTCAGCCATATCGCCCCCCAAGAGTCCATTTTCTCCCTGATATTTTGGATTAGAATGTGCCAATATTATCCAGGTATGGAATTCATACAAATGGGCAGTCCCAAGTACTTAAAATTTTTCCAATCAACCGAGATAGGAAAGCCAAGGATTTTTCCGATAGTTATCACCCTTTGCGCACTAGAGTTCCAAACATAGATCTGACTTTCATTGACATTGATACAACCCCCAGAGACATGAAGGAAATGATCTAGAACCAATTTGATTCTCCTAGCCATTACCCCTGAAGCCCCTCATAATAATAATGCATCATCAACAAATTGAAAGTGATTTATATGTTTTACCCCCCGGGTGATGCAAAGTCCCGAAATACTTCCAGAGGATCGCTCCCATTCCAATATTTTATTGAGAGATTCAACCATTAGAATATAAAGCAAAGGGGAAAGCGGGCACCCATGTCTGAGACCTCTGGAGGCTTTGAAGAAATGGATCGGCCTACCATTTATAAGTGGGGCAATCCAAGGGATAGAGATACAAGCTACAATCCATGAAATAAAAGTTGAATCGAATCCAAAATTTTGCAACACTGCCTTGAGAAAGTCTTGGTTGACACGATCAAATGCATTTGCTATGTCTATTTTTATGACCATACATTTTCCCCCTCTCTTGTAGATGGAATGAATTGCTTCCTACACTAAGAAGATATTATCCCAAATATCATGCCCTGCCACAAAACCACCTTGATTGGGAAGTATTAGCGAATTAAGAATGGGTTTTAATATTTTATCAATTATCTTAGCCATAATTTTATAAGAAACATTACATAAATAAATATGCCTAAATATGTCAAAAGAGGTAGCTCCTTTTTCTTTCGGAAGAAGGGAAAGAAACAAGGAGTTTGTGGCTCCTCCCATTCTTTCATATTTCTAAACATATATCAACATTCTGATGAAGTCATACTTGATGATTGACCAACATCTCTTAAAAAATAGAATGGTGAAGCCATCCAGACCTAGGGATTTATCTGGATGAAATTGATTGATTGCCTGCAGAATTTCTTCATCCTCTGTCTGTCTATTTAATTTTTGGCTATCCTCCCCTGAGATTAGAGATGGGATGTGGGAGAGGAATAGATTACTCAAATCCTTGTCCATAACTCTATCTGCAGAATATAATGAACTATAGTGGGTAGAAGTTGTTCTTTTTATTTGCTCAAATCCATGGATTGTTTCCCCTACCTGATCCTTTATTTCCTTAATGTTGTTTTTCCATTGCCTCATTTTAGCCTGCTTATGAAAGAAGATTGTGTTTTGATCTCCCTCTTTTAGCCAGAGACTCCTAGATTTTAACCTCCACATAGTTTCTTCTTCTTGTATTGATTTAATATATTCCCTATGTGCCTCTTGCTCCCTTTTAAGATTTGTTGGATGAACCTATGAGATTTCAATTTCCATCTACAATATTTATTCTAATTGTTTTTGTTTTTCCAATACCTTGTGATGAAGAGGACGGGAATTTTTTTTCCCACTACTTAATTACTAATTTAGTAATCTTTAAATGCTACTCCCTTATGTGTGTCGGTGAACCTTTTATCCATTGATCCCAATTATTGGAAATTAGTGGGAAGAAGTCCTCCCTTTCCATCCACAGGGGATTGAATTTGAATGGAATGGGACCCTAGTTTATCTCATTTTCATACACCAGGGAGATTGACCTGTGATTGTAGCTCTCCCAAGGGAGAATTTAGGAAGAGAAAGAACCATTGGAAGACAAGAAGGTAGAACGAATGAGAAACCTATATAATCTTGTAGTTATATGCCCCATACCCGTTCTTCTGTTATTTCAGGTAAAGTACCCATTCTTTGGGGGAACATCATACAACTCAAGAGCAGAGATAACATTATCTAGATTTTACCTGAATTGGTCTCTAACAATTGAGCCCCCTCTTTTTTCCTTTAATGTTCTACTAATATTAAAATCTCTTGCTAAGATATAGTTGTTGGAGAGGTCCCCATTTTCCAAACTCAAAAAAGAGTCCCAACACCCCTCTTAGATAGTATTGGATATCTAAGAGCATCAATTGCACTAATGCACAGTTCAAGAAGTATTAATCCAGTGGAAACATATGCAAGTAGAAGATGCCACATGGAATCTAGTCGCAATTCTACAACAATTTCCTCACCTCCAACCTTAAGGACAACAGTGCTTTCAAAGGGGGGACGGGGGCATGCTAGGGTCTTACCCTAACCTCCCTACTTTAGGGTACTTAGGATTTAGTCAATTATTGAATGTGGCCATCCTCTTTGAATAAGTCTCATTCGATAGTAATTGTTAGTTATTTAATGTAAAAGGTTCACCTTATAATGCCCACTAGGTAGTTGGTACTAATTAATGATGAGACCACAAGTAGTTAGGGTTTTACTATTGAAATTTATTTAAAGAGATAGGAGGCTATGGAATGTTTTGTCTAGTATTATTATATTTGGAGATTTTCTCAATGAAAGGTTACCCCACCTTAAAAGGCAATTGAACATTGCTTTATTTCTTCTGATTATCATAATACAAGGGTATGTTTCACATATTTCATCTTATTTTTCTCTTGTATATGGTTTTATTCAATTATATTTTACGTGTACTTGGTTTATGTTTCAAGTCTCAGGGTTAAGGAACACTATACATTTCATTTGCACATATCATTGCATAGTAGATGCATTTCATTTATTTCATAAAAAACCAAAACGGTAAGCTAAACTGTAGTTGGTAACTTTAAAGAACTGATGATAGCCAAGCCATATCTGGAAGGTTCATATTTTCAACAAAGAAATGCCTAGTTGGGTCATTTTTCTTTGTGAACTTGCAATGTTGGCTTGGGAACATTTTTCCACATTAACATTTTAGATCTAGAATGAGAGCGGATGGCAAGCCACCTTATGTAGAGTTGCATTTTATTTGTGTTTATTACATATCTACCCAAATCCCTCTATGTGAGGTCAATATTGCATTGGACTTGCGAGGGACTTTGCATGACCTTCCATAAAAGGAAGTAAATATCTTACTGAAATTTAATAGTGAAGGAAATACAACTATATTTGAGCATATTAGGATCTATGAATGAAAGTTATGTTTACTTAACATGTTCATAAAAATGTTCTTTTCAAGTTGTTTTCATTCACCATTGAAGGAAAAGTGTGAAATTGGTATAAAGTTTTACCCATTTTCACCATTTATATGGGTCTCATGGTCTCAATTTGAATAAATATTTGAAAATTCTTATGATGAATCTTATCATGTAGTATAAATGTTGAAGAATTAAATGAAATACATGCAAAAGATGGAAAGTCCATCCTAAATTTCAACACAAGATTCTGGAAATGTATTACTACCTTCATGACAACCATAAGTCTCTACCTCGAATAGTTTGTGACTTGTATAGGCATGCTCTTTTAAAAACCATTGTGACATTCAATTTGTGGAAAAGAAGAGTAACTGACTTGCATAAAGCTTGTGAAAAAGCACAAGCATTGTTTGACCTTACCTTTTTTTCCTCGATTCCAAAACCATAAAGCATGATATCATTGGAATTAGAAATAGATGAAGATTGAAAACAATTTTAAATATATTTGGTAAAGTATGTTTTCTTATGTTTTCTTGCAATATGAAATCAATGAACAAAAAGGTTGCATAGAAAAAATAGAAGAAAGCATATTGGGTCTTGTATAGAAAAAAATAATTTAATATTGTATGATTGGAAAATTATTTGATGCACTGGCATCATGGATGCATTCGTATTTCAGCCCCCTCTCAAAACCTCATGACAAGCTATTTGCATTCAAAGACTTCACTTATAAGGAGTCACTTTTTAATTTTTCCATTTTGCATATGCTCCTCACCATGTAA
>SNQJ01S0017357.1:135818-146134 GCA_010110895.2 Picea sitchensis | reverse complement strand
GAATTAAGGAGATGAAAAAATAAATTAATAGAACTTATAAAATAGTCGTTAAAGGAAATTAATAAATAGTGTTCACTCACCTTTCCTCTCCTTTAAATACAAATAAAAACAAACTCTTTTCTAACTTATTAGTTTCATTGTCCCTGATGATGGATGGAGTGTCCACTCGAAACGTTGGATGTTTCAAAATCTCGTACACAGTTTTATCCAGAAAATTTTCTTAACATTATGATCAACTATGGAAACCTACATACTTAGAGTCTCTAGAAGGTGTTAAAGGTCTTCCCTAACAACCCTTGAACTTTGTCTCTTTATTTGTGCGTCAAGTCAAAAAACACATCAGAAATTGGTCCAATTGATTTGCAAACATCAAGTAATGAATGTACCAAGAGAGTGAAAAAAATCAGTAATATTTGTTGAATCTTAGGAGGAAGATCCAATTTTACAAGGTGACCTTACAATTTATTATGATGGTTCACACAAGCATGATACATCAATAATTTATTTGCTTCTTCCCATGCATATTCATTGGGAATATCAAATGGGTGAGTATATATGGGTACATACTCTACGTACCTTGTTTAAAAATTAATAAATGAAACATTGAAGTCAATACAAATTGACATTTCACTAGGGTCCCTAAGTTGAGCACCATATCATCTACAACTTGCCACTTCATATATGTAGTACATTATACATATATTCAAATAAGATCATAAAAATGTATAAATACAAAAATTTTATATGATCTATATAAATACATAGATATGCTCATAAATTTAAAGTAATGTGTATATCCTAGGTGGTGGGCCATGATCATTCTCCAACATAAGAGAGGGAGGGTGCTCAACTCATGGTTTATTATGCATCGAGGGATGTGACCATTGTAATGTTCTTGGGCACATTAAATGGCTTATTGAATGGCATGTCACTCCTTATGATATTCGTGGTACTAATCCATGTAAGAGATGATGAACACTCTCATGGGATGATCTCCCAAAAACATGGTCATAAAAGGATCAACTAAAATTATTAGTTCATTGATGTTTAGTAATATTCTATGCACATAATACATGTGCACAATCAAAACTATATGTGTCTTTGTACATACCATGAATTTTGTTAGCATGCACGAACTGCTAGATGCTTTTAACCATGGTCTATTATGGTCAAATGAATTTCAAGACATTCCTCTCTCAAACTCTAAAGGGTGTCTACACCTTGTAGATCAAAGCGACTCTCCCTCATCCACCATATAGCTAGATATATATCTAGTTTTTGACAAGAGTATCAATTAGACATGAATTAAGACTATTTACTCTTGTGAATAAAAATTTAATTCTCATTTGCAAGTTGTCAATTCAATGCACAATTTGTCAATTGTTTTTGTTTACAACTAATATGTTCAATTTGCAAAAGAAATGAACACAAGTCAAGAGCATGATTTGAAACATATCACCTTTTACAACCAAGCTCAACATGTATAAATTGTTTACACTTCTTGTTTAAAATAAAAAANGAACTGCTAGATGCTTTTAACCATGGTCTATTATGGTCAAATGAATTTCAAGACATTCCTCTCTCAAACTCTAAAGGGTGTCTACACCTTGTAGATCGAAGCGACTCTCCCTCATCCACCATATAGCTAGATATATATCTAGTTTTCGACAAGAGTATCGATTAGACATGAATTAAGAGTATTTACTCTTGTGAATAAAAATTTAATTCTCATTTGCAAGTTGTCAATTCAATACACAATTTGTCAATTGTTTTTGTTTGCAACTAATATGTTCAATTTGCAAAAGAAATGAACACAAGTCAAGAGCATGATTTGAAACATATCACCTTTTACAACCAAGCTCAACATATATAAATTGTTTACACTTGTTTAAAATAAAAAATTAAAATATTGTTATATACCTTCATTATTTAAAACTTGTTGTTTAAAATCACCATAAGAAAGGAAATCATTTCATATATATATAATTGAATTATAAATTTGTTAAACTATTGAACTAAAAAGTATATTATGTGATAAATTAGGTTCTAAACATATCATCTTTTACAACCAAGATCAACTTGTACATTTAACTTTGTATAAATATTTACATCATGCATCCTAGTCTACTAAACAATTAAACTTAATTATACAATAATATTTCCAATCCACTCAAGAACTGCTAGATGCTTTTAACCATGGTCTATTATGGTCAAATGAATTTCAAGACATTCCTCTCTCAAACTCTAAAGGGTGTCTACACCTTGTAGATCAAAGCGACTCTCCCTCATCCACCATATAGCTAGATATATATCTAGTTTTCGACAAGAGTATCGATTAGACATGAATTAAGAGTATTTACTCTTGTGAATAAAAATTTAATTCTCATTTGCAAGTTGTCAATTCAATACACAATTTGTCAATTGTTTTTGTTTACAACTAATATGTTCAATTTGCAAAAGAAATGAACACAAGTCAAGAGCATGATTTGAAACATATCACCTTTTACAACCAAGCTCAACATGTATATAAACTGGTTACACTTGTTTAAAATAAAATTAAAACATTGTTATATACCTTCATTATTTAAAACTTGTTGTTTAAAATCACCATAAAAAAAGGAAATCATTTCATATATATATAAATTGAATTATAAATTTGTTAAACTATTGAACTAAAAAGTATATTATGTGATAAATTAGGTTCTAAACATATCATCTTTTACAACCCAAGATCAACCTTCATTTAACTTGTATAAATATTTACATCATGCATCCTAGTCTACTAAACAATTAAAACTTAATTATACACAATATTTCCAATCCAATTAAAATGCTGGTTATTTGCTGTAAGTATTTTTATAGCTTTTATTTTAAATGCTTATGCAAATTTATCATTAAAACTAACATTTAAACATGGAATTACTATTGTTTAAAACTAATATTTAAATATGAAATTAATATATATATATATATATATATATATATATATATATATATATATATATATATATATATATATATATATATATATAATTGAATTATAAATTTTATAAACTTGTGAGATAACTAATCTAATTAAATAAATCAATCAATCTTAAGATCTCACTAAATGTAAAGTTTATTTGTAATCAAATATTTATATACAATTTTCAATGATTATTTAATCAATCTTAAGATCTCACTAAATGTAAAGTTTATTTGTAATCAAATATTTATATACAATTTTCAATGATTATTTATTTATAACCAAATATTGATTTGAATTTTTTCATATTTTTCTATTTAAGAATAAGTAAAAATTATTTGGTAGCCAAACATTCAGCCATACCATTTTTAATAATTACGTTTGTTTTATGAATAAGGAAAATGATTTGGTAATCAACATTCACACTATTTTAATAATTTATTTATTAACCAAATATTTCATTGAAAAAAAAAAAAAAATTCTCCACTTAAATGTAATCTTGTTTGTTTTATGAATAAGTGAAAAATTATTTGTAATCAAATATACACATACAACTCTTAATTCTTAATAATTATTTATTCATAATTAAATATTAATTGAAAATATATATATATGTTAAATCTGTTAAATACAATGTTGTTTGTTTTATGAATAAGTGAAAAATATGATTTTGGAATTCTTCATCTTTATTTTTGTTTGAGTTTTGGAAAATATTTATCAAATTGTTCATCATTCTTCTTTATGAAAGTGTTCATCATATTACTTTTGTTTGAGTTAGATAATATTTATCAAATTCTTTATCATTCCTTCTTATGAAAATGCTCATCCATGATATTATTTTTGGTTATTCAAAATATTTATTTATTTTTATTAATTTTATTAAGATACTTAGCAAAAGTGCAAATAAAATGTTATAGATATACATTATTATAATGTGGTTTAATGTTTTTTTGGTTATTTGAATTATGTGTTGATCTTAATTCAACGTTGAAATAAGTTTGATATTTAAATTAAATTCACAACTAACATTAACGCTTTTAATATGTTTGGCATTTCCATTGAGAATTAATATATACTTTGAGATCCATCTAAGTGAATTTGTGTAAAAAGGTAATCTAATATTGAAATAGGTGTGTTTGGAAAAATAGTTTTGTTTGGACTTTATTGAAGGAAAGACACTACATCCCATCCATTGGTAGCAATTATTGGAAATAAAAAGCAGTTGGTGACAACTATCCAACCCAACCTCAGCAAACACAATAACCCTTGGCTTAACCTCATTCTATCTTACATTTTATTGATAATGACAAGCAATTCTGGACAATTACCAGATGGGTTAGTTCATTCGACGGCAATTCTTTCGGATCTCTCCCCTAGATCCGATGAGCGGCTTAATGTTTCCCATTCTCACCATCGACTCAGCAAAGGGTTGGAAAAACTTCTCCTCGATTTCGTTTATTACACATTTACTTATGTTTAAGTTATAAAATATTTGTGAAATTGTTCATATTCCTAACAATGAAATTGTTCATATTCCTAACAATGAAATTGTTCATGATTCTTAACGTTGAGGTTACTAGATAATCAAAGTCTTCACTTATAAATTCCCTTTCAACAATCTTTATATTTTTGGTAAGGTGTTTTTGGCAAAAGTATCAATGTGATGGGTATATGATGTTCTATTTTTATAACTTCGTTCAATGTTGATTTTTCCTTATTTAAATTTATGTGCTCATCTTAATCCAATTACGTTGAAATGAGTTTGCTATTTACATTCAATTCAAAATTAACGATGAAGCTTTCAACCAATTGATATTTTGATTGGCAAACGAGTATGTATTATGAGATAAAATTGTCATTTACAGTTCAATTTATTTCTGTAGATGTTTGATGATAATTCGAAAATGAGTTTTATGTCATTTTTATTTGAGTAAAAGTTGGATTTGTTCTATCTTTCTCTACAATTTTTTAGAGATACTCCATTCTCAAACTTCACATCCATATAAAATAACTAGAGTAAAGAACGTCTCAAAGAGGAGTTTTTTCTTATTCCACATCCAAAGGTCAATTGATTTACAATTGTTTTCAAGACCAGAATAAACATTTCATCCTCCATTTATCCTTTTCTCAGTAGTTGAGCTTGTGACTAAGATTGATTTCTAGATATTTGTATTAAGACACTTCCTCCAAGTTGTTTTTGTCATATACAAAAGTATCATAAGTGGTATTTTTGGATTTAATTATCATAACTCTCTTTTTTTCACTATTAACACTCATACCCATATTGGAGTAGAAATCCTTGAGGATTATTAGTTTCTTCCAAGATCATGGGGACTACTCGCCATAAGAACAATATTATTAGTGTAAAGAAGAAGAATGATGACTATAATAGTGAGAATTGGGCCAACACAACCTATTTCTTCCAAACAATTTTCCAACTTGTCAATGTATATGCCAAAACGAGTAGGGGATGGGGAACAACCTTGCTTGATTCATATATCATAGTTAATATCTTCCTACCATCCCTCATTGTTACTAAAATTCGCAATAACGTTCTCCTACAACCTTACTGCAACAACCCTCAACTCAAAAGGGAATTTTAGCTCTTTCAACCTATTCGATAGGTTCATCCTCGACACCATGTCAAAATCTTTTTTAAAGTCAACTAAATAAAAAAGGAGATTGGTTTTATTATTGTGACACTCCTCTGCAATGATACTAAGTGTAACAAGGTGGTCCATAGTTGAATGATAGCTCCTAAATCTAACTTGGCCTTCTTTTTTTGTGACTTTCTAGCCATATGGTAATCTTATTTTCCAAAATAATCCTATACAACTTAGCTAAAATGGGGCTAATCATAATGGTCCTATAATTAGATGGATATTTTGTATCCCCACTTTTAAAAATTAGGAACAATGAGGCTTTGTGTCCAAGGTTTAGGGAAGTTGTGCTTGACTACTAAATTGAAGAGCTTGTGTATATGAGGGATGATTATATGCCCTACAATTTTTAAGATTTTAGCTTGGTAGCCTTCGATGTCCTTAGCTTTCCCTTTTGCTAATTGCTTAGACCCCAAACTTTATGTTTCTAAAAAACAACTTCATCCTATGTAGAAATGGCATTAAGGGATTCATAAAGATCTTTTAGGTAGGAATTCTACTCCTTCAAGGGAATCATATTATTTCCTTTAATTTTACCAGTTAGAATTTGCCTCCATAATTTCTTAGGACCTAGTTTAGATAGGTGCAAAAGTTGCTCTTGCTTTCTATTTATATAGTTGTTTGAATTTTAAGTTATTATTATTATTATTATTTTATTTTGTATTTTTATTATCAATTATTTTATTTCTAATTTTTTTATTGGCATAAATCTATTTTAATTCTACATATATTAAGTATTCAAATAAATCCCCTCCCTCGATGGGGTGAATGGGAGGTGACACGAGGATGGAAACGTCCCTTCGAGATATGGGATGGGGAGGACCAATGACTACACGAATCTGCACCACCTGGTCTATTGAGTTCATGAGTCGTATGGCATTTAAACAAGGAATGTGTGGAATATTATTATTTCAATCAGATGGTACTATCAATCCCGTCAACTTGCAATACGACTTTACGATGGAATTTATTGGCATTTACTTAGATTACTTGGGTATGATGGGAATTCTCCACACGAAGCAACATCCCTATGGTAGATGACGCTCTCATTATCTAGGCATTATGGTTTCAGGTGGGGGTGGCACATGGATGCTACTCAATAGTTTATATATAGATGGCATCGAGAAATATGAGGGAGATACGTTGAGTTTTTGAGCAACCATTCATAGTATGTGGGTTTGTGTCTACCATCTGCTTGCTCTTGGGTTCATTATATAGGGAGCCATAAAGAAATCAGTGGGAGGATATGCAGTGGGTTATTGATGGGGGCACATAGGCCATCTCGACCCCTCATCATCGAGCAATATAAGCACGGACCCCTCTAGTCCATAATTGCTTCAAGCTATATAGGAAGTTGTAAGTGAGTTTCATGACCAAACCCCTCCTTGAATTCAGGTACCACTCGCTATGGTGGAAAATGAAATATGACAGGAGCACACCACGATTCACGACTGGGAGATTGATGTCGAGATCGGAAATTGAGTCCCTGATATGGGGAACTCAAGGGAAAGAGAGACACAGTATCTGAAAACTGTAGAGCTATATTGGCATATAAAAACCTTCATGGGAAAAATATTGCTAGATAGTGAAGAGGAGAAGGGGGAAATACTAGAGCAGCTGAAAGAGGTTCAACAATAGCTTCAGGACATCTGTGAGCATATGGAGGCTCAAGACAACAAAGAGGGAGCTCGGTTGAACAAATCTCCAAAGCCTCAGTAACAAGAACTCCATGAGAGGGTAAGAGGCCTCTCTCCTCAATAGATTTTTAGAATGGGGAAATTTTTGAACTCCTTAGAAAGTAAATACTCTTCTCAGTGGGATTATTGTATAAGGCTAGTTAGAATGTCAGCTTTTTTCTTTCAGAACCATGCTATTTTAATTTCATTAATGAATTTGGCACATACTATTTGGACAAAAGAATAGTTCCATCATTGTTGATCTAGTTTCCATAGTGGCAGACCAACGACCATAAGAACTTGGCATGCAATTCCTCATTTTAATAAATAAAATTCCTAGTTTAGTTTGATGACAAAAAAAGAAGTATTGAAATAAATCCATAAACCCATTTTAACTCATATCCATTTTAACAAAAGGATCCACATGTAAAATAATTTAAGATAAGATATATATATATATATATATATATGAGCGTCATTGAAAATAATTCTGATAATCAAAGGAATTTGCGCTTTGACAAACGTAAAGATGACCTTTTCTTAAAGGATTTAAATACTAAATAAAACCTCCTAACTTATAAGGACAACATTGAAGAACTCTATCATAATTTTACAACTACCCTTTCCACTTCTATTAACAAGTTATCTTTTGAGGTGTCATATAAAAAGAATAATAGAACGACCAACCCTTGGTATGATAAAGAATGTAAAATTGCTAGGAAATCCATTAGGGATGCTTTTAATGAGTCCTTAAAACTCGATAAGATCAATACGTACAAATCCCTAATTAAAAGAAAAAAAGGTATTATATCAATAAAAGGAAAGAGAAATTTTCACAACTATATAAGTTGGATCCTACGAAGTTCTGGAGCCAAATTCTAAACTGCAATACTAAAGAAAATAATGGGATTCCCTTAAGGGACTAGAATTCCTACCTTAAAAGTCTTTACGAGTTCCTTAATGCCATGAACACCATTCCTATTGTCCCTACAAGGGATGAAGTTTTTTCTTTATATGACGTAGATTTCGAGGTTAAGCAGCTTGCAAATGGGAAGGCTAAGGACATTGAAGGCTACCAAGCTGAAATTTTTAAAATCGGAGGGCCTATCCTTATCCCTCACATATGCAAGATCTTCAATTTAGCAGTCAAGCAAGGCTTCCCTAAACCATGAATGCAATGCCTCATTCTTCCTATTTTTAAAAATGGGGATAGAAATATTCCCTTTGATTATAGGACCATTATGATTAGACCAATTTTAGCCAAGCTTTATGGAATTATTTTGGAAAAGAAGATTAGTCTTTGGCTAGAAAGTCACGGTAAAAGAGCTAAAGGTCAGGCCGAGTTTAGGAGATATCATTCAACTATGGACCATCTTTTTACCCTTAATATCTTGCAGAGGAGTTCCACAATACTAAAACCAATCTTTTTTGTTGTTTTGTTGACTTTAGAAAATCTTTTGACATTGTTCCTAGGAAAAACCTTTGGAATAGGTTGGAAGAGATAAAAGTGTCTCTCGAGTTGAGGGTTGTTGCAATAAGGATGTATGAGAACTTTATTGCTAGGTTTAAAAACACTAAGGGCTGGTCAAAAGAGATTAACTACAATATTGGAGTCAAACAAGGTTGTCCCTTATCCCTTACCCTTTTTGGCATATACATTGACAAGTTAGAAGATTGCTTGAAAAAAGAAGGTTGTGCCAGCCCTACTCTCACTGGTATAGTCATCAATCTTCTTCTTTATGTCGATGATATCATTCTTATGGCAAGGAGTCCCCATGATCTTGAAAACCAACTAAGAATCCTCAAGGATTTTTTCTCCAATATGGGTACGACTGTTAATACTGATAAGACTAAGGTCATGATTATTAAATCTAATAAGATCACTTATGATACCTTTGTATATGAAAACAACAACTTGGAGGAAGTGACTTCATACGAATATCTTGGAATTTATATTCACCATAAGCTCAACTACAATTATAGCATTGAGAAAAGGATTATTGGGGGATGGAAAGCTTATTATGGGCTTGAAAACAATTGTAAATCATCTAACCTTTGGAGTTGGGATAATAAGAAACTCCTCTTTGAGACTCTCGTTGCACCTTTAATTCTTTATGGATGTGAAGTCTGAGGTTGTAGTATCACTCATGAATCCTGGAGAGCAAATAAAAAAGAATTGTATAACCTATAATATCAAAATTAAAGGAAATGTGTCATATCCCATCTTCATCTTAGAAAAAAACCTTTCCCCCATTGAGAGCACATCTATGACTAGATACCTAATGTATAAGAACAAGCTAAATAACATCGAAGACAGGAGGCTTTCTAAAATTTCTTCAAAATCGAGTTGTAACCACCATTGACTCAAGTGAGGATGGCATAAAGATGTTTGGTCTTGGCTAAACTATTGGAGAATCATGGAACACACCATTTTGTAGAATAAAGATACTATTAAAAAAAATAGTCAAATTAAAATTTAAAGAGAAAATGTGGTGTGATAAAGAGTTAGAGGAAAAAATATTTAAGGTATTATAAGGATGTAATCAACCCTAATCTAGAAGATCAAAAGTATCTATATGTTTTGACAAATGTAAAGAAAAAAATAAGCATTGCTAACATAAGGACAAATTCTCACGAGCTCAATAGTGAAACTGGGCATTGGTCAATTCCTAAAACGCCATGGGATGAAAGAGTTTGTCACCTTTGTGACACTAAGAAGGTTGAAGATGAAAATCATTTTCTCTTAGATTGTCCAGTCTATACCCAGATTAGATCTCATTTTCAAAATATTTGTCACACTACCAACCTTCCTAACCTCTTAACTCGACAAAACTATGGTGATCTTGGAAAGCTTCTCTTAATAATTTTTTAGCACAGAAACAAAATTATAAAGAATCGCAAGTAATCACTTACCCTCTTAAGGTCTGATAGACCAATTCGGTGTTAGTGAACGTTCTTCTTCTTCATCATCATCATCATCATCATCATCATCATCATCATCATCATCATCATCAT
>SNQJ01S0017357.1:73856-135760 GCA_010110895.2 Picea sitchensis | reverse complement strand
AAAAAAAACATTTATATAAGTTAAATATTAATTACAAATTGATAATAAAAATAAAAAACATATATAAGTAGTAAATATAAAAAAAAAACATTTACATAAGTTAAATATTAATTACAAATAAAGTAGTAAATATAAAAAAAAAACATTTACATAAGTTAAATATTAATTACAAATTGATAATCAAAAATAAAAACATATATAAAGTCCTAAATATAATTAGGAGATTTTTATTTTAGTTGTGTTATTACATTAAATAAAATCAAATACATTTTATAGTCTTAAATGTAAAGGAAATGTACACTAATTCTAAACGTCATGTGACATATATATCATTTATTTTACTAATATTTAAGGAGATATGGTTTTACATTCCAATTTTGTTTGGTAATATTATGCAAAGTTTAATATTAGAGCAATAAAGACAATCGAATATTGAAATATTAAATTTTTAGATACATTAGTGAAGGAATGATGGAACATCCATTGGTGGTAATTATTGGAAATGAAAGGCAGAATATGGTGGTAACTATTTAATTACAAATTGATAATAAAAAGTAAAAACATATATGAAATCCTAAATATATGAGATTTTTATTTTAGTTGTTCTATTACACTAAATAAAATAAAATACATTTTATATTCTTAAATGTAAAAGAAATGTGCAGTGTTTCTAAAAGTCACGTGACATATATATAATTTGTTTTTTTAATATTTAAGGAGATATGGTTTTACATTCCAATTTTGTTTGGTAATATTATGCAAAGTTTAATATTAGAGGAATAAAGACAATCGAATATTGAAATATTAAATTTTTAGATACATTAGTAAAGGAATGATGGAACATTCATTGGTGGTAATGATTGGAAATGAAAAGCAGAATATGGTGGTAACTACCGAATCCAACATATTAAGTAAACAACTCTACCTTAGTTTCATTTTATCTACACTTTATTGAAAATGAAATGTAATTATCGATAGTTACTAGATGGGTTGGGTTTGGTTAGTTCACAATTATTTCGGATATCTCCCTTGAATTTGATGAGAGGCTTAATGTTTCCCATTCTCACCATCGACTCAGTGAAGTGATGGAAAATTTTCTATTGATTGTCGACAAATGTAGTAACTAAGGTTGTGGTTCTAGTGGATATTTGATGAGCATGGTCATTTGGATTGCCAAATATTTATGTCGGAGTTAGAAGTCCCTTGGAGCTCTACAAGTGAGTGAAATAGTGATTGTCAAATTTACTAGGGTTGACAACATCCAATGGGAACAATATGTTATCTATGCCATATTTGGGGTATTTCAAGCTTAATTCAACATATTATCTCTTCTTTATATTAGTATTAATAGTCATGTAGAGCCTTTTCTTGAAGCTTGTGCATCGAGATTTGTCGATGGTGTGGTCATGTGCATTTCAATATTTTAGATCAACAATTGGAAATACTTGAATTGACACTATGAGTTGATAACATTAAGTAGTAATTGGAGTACCTAAAAGTATGACCAAGTTGAGGATGTTGAGGCCACAACATCTAGACTTTGTGAAGAGAGTTTGAAGAGTGTAGTTGGGTGCAACAATATTCCAGTTCACATGGCTAAAGATCGCACTTTAAGGGTCCCTTCTTCCCACCATTGCATTCCACTCCATTCCTCCACTATGTTACTACCAATTCAGTATGATTAGTTATATCTGCATACACATATTGATTGATTATATGACTAATGTATAGTATGAATATAATAATTACCAGGACTATAAAATCTCTAGTTACAATGGCAAGGATGTCATCACAAGGCACAACCCCTGGGTATGCATTCTCTAGTTGACTCTTTATTTTTTCCACCACATCAAATCCTCTAATTGAGTTTTTATTGGGCACCATTGTCTTCTCTCACCTAGAGCTCAGGGTCTCATCCAGTAGAAACAACCTGCCGCGGCCTTGCAAGCATATATATATATATATATATATCATGCATTCTCATTCTGATGAAGTAGATGCGATAATATATGTATAGATAATACGTTAATGAAAGAATCATAGAAATGGAGATGGAGTAAGGAAGTTTGCATCTAAGGCTCTCTTTCAACGACCTTCTCTACCACAAACTTGGCAATGGAAAGAGCAGTTGGGAAATAATTGACATATAAATTTTCTCTTAAACCAATCGATCAAGAGCATACCTAGCATAAAGTACATGGATACTAACTCCAAAGGATTATTTGGAGTGGTAAGAGGAGTGTATGGTCTCTACTTGTTCATTGTAGGTTTAATGATAGCACATGAGGTGCACATTTTGATATATTTGATAATTCCCTATCAAATTGTTAACCAGTTGAGTTACTTATGTAGAAAATCCATTATTTTCTCCATGTCAAAGTTCCCTACAACCCGATAATAGTTAAATTCCAAATCATATTATCATTCTCACCTGAAGGAACACAAACATGGACCAGATGATAAATAATTCCATCCTAGAGGTGAACTTTTGAAACTTGTTTACTGAAAGTTATTGTTTGTTATGTAGCAATGAAGTCATGATCACTTCCATATAGCTTAGGCCACTTGGAAGTCTCGAGTCCATGAGAGTTGAGGATTGTTGTCAATGCCACAATTTAAGGTTACTTGAGGCATTATACAACTCAAATTGGTGAACTTCCCTTCTTGTACTTGATGTTTAGGTGGAAAAATTGAAATTTTATGAACCACTTATTATGGCATTATATGGTAACTTGCCTTAAGTAGGCATAAATTGCATATTCTTGTGTTCAACATAGATGATCTTTTCCTTTCCTAATGTACAATTCTTCCATCATTAATAGTCTTGGATAATGGAGTAAAGCTCCATACCATAGGTTGGGTATTTATGAACTATGGCATAAAGTGTATCACTATGACATGTCACATGCGACTAGATGTCTATGTTGGGTAAGCATTGTGTCAGCGACATAATAAGCATAATATAATGCATCTAACTCAATTTTGAATTGATGTTGAAAATCAAGAAGAATGAGGGCCAACACTAAGCAGGGGCAATGCTTCAACTTCTCGATTTCTTTCTTCTTTGCATTGACTAATACAATTTTTGCCTTGGCTCCACCCTTGGTCTCTTGGCTTGGGGGAAAGGAAATGTGAGATAATCCCAATATGAACCTACAATAAAAATTGGTAAGGCCCCATAAGAGATGTATCCTTGTTAGTGTCTTCAAGGTTGAAAAAGAATAGATCACCTACACCTTAATTGGATCCACATGCACACTACACTCATCCATGATGTGTACCCACAATATTGAATTTTCTACATTTCAAATGAGCACTTCTCTATTTTATTACTTAACTTGTGTTGCCTTAGAGTGCTCATCACTTATTGATTATGCTTTATATTTTCTTCCCATGTTCACTTGAATATGATGATGTTGTCTAGGTAGATGGTCATATAAGAGGTAGTGAATGGTGATAAAATGTTAGATGTCATCCTCATGAACATTGTTGATACATTAACTAAGATGAATGGCATGACCAACCAATTGAAAGATCTTCCTTGGAATAGAAGAATGTATCATGTGCATTAGTTGGCTTAATCAATACCTAGTGATATCATGACTTAAGACCAATCTTGGTTAAAGACTTGGCATCTTTGAGTTGGTCGAGAAACTCATCGATCATGGAGATTAGGTACATGTTCTTAACTGTGACTTTGTTCAAGGCTATTTAGTCAATAAAAAGTCTCCACATCATATCCTTCATTTGGTTGGAAGCACAATTAGGCACCTATAGGGTGAAGAGATTGGTAAAATGTGGCACTTCTATATTAGATCTTAAATCCAGCGTTTAATCCCTACATTCTCCATAAGAGAGCATATGCATAGACGACCATTGTGTAGAGGGACACCTAGTTTCAAGTCAATTTCTTGCTTTACTTAATAATCTATAAGTACTCATGTAGATTAGGTGAAGTTGTATCTACATTCTTACACCAATTCATATCTTTGTCTACTATAAAGATGTAACTTTTATGTAGGCCCTATATGTCATAATAATTTTCTTTATTTCTTTTGAATGGACGATAAAGAGGGAAAATATCCCAATCTGAGAGATAATCTCATCGCACATCTTAGCAATGATCAATAAAACTACAATGGTAAAAGCTACCTCTAGTATCATGCATAAATGATTTTTAAGGTAACAATGACACTGCAAGGCTTAAATTGGTATCCAGCATGGCACATTCACATATAGGGTCATCATAAAAAAACATCACAAAATTTACATAAGGAAATGTCACATAACTCCACATCTTTAAAAGGCTTGATGGGTAAATCCATGAATCTTAGTCACTCTTTTTAGCAAGGGACCACATAAAAACAATGAAATTTAAACCTCAATCGAGGTAATTTTTAATCGCTTGATCGAGTTGTTGAAACCTATATCAAATTCTTAACAAATCCATTGATCGAAAAATCTTCATGCGCTCTCTAAACCTTGATCAAAGATTAGAAGTTTGATTAAGCGTATATATATATATATATATATAACTTCTCAAACTATGGAAAAAAAAAATGGGCTCACGAGTTTGTTTCTCATTTTTTATATATATAAAATGAGAAACAAACTCGTGAGCCTATTTTTTTCATTTTCTCAATCTAGCCTTTAACCTCTATCTAGCATTTGACCACCCACTTGTGACACCTACACCATGACATCTAACGTGATAGGTAGGTGGTTTTTTTAATTAATTACAAAAATAATTTAAATAAAATTTAACTCTTATATTGAAATTATATCAACCAACAATAGTTATGTTGTGGGATTTTTAATTATTTTGTTTAAATTGTATCAATGGGTAATGTTTATGTTGTGAGATTTATTTTTATTTTAGCTATCTATATAAAATGTTGTTAGATTTTAAATAACATAAATACTTAGGACAAATTTGGGTGCTTAATGTATGAGGTATACATATTCTACTCTTTTTGGATTTGAACTTGTGACTTTTTAGGAGGTAACCAATATTCTTAATCATTAAACCCACTCAAACTATATATATATATATATATATATTAATATACATTCATTTTAATTTTAAATTTATTAAATATTAAAAATAAAAAATAAAATAACACATAGAGAAAAACTGCTATCAGTCGTGCTAGGTTTGCAGGTCGCTTCAGCGTGCCCCTGAGGCCACTGCGCCCGCTTGTTTGATTTGCAGCGTCCCTTCAGACCATGGAAGCTCCAGGGGATCCCGATCCGCCCCCAGAGGTCCTCGCCTTTAGAAATATGGTAGCAACTGGCCCAAAGCGTCTGCCCTCAGCATCCCAGCAAAAGTTCGTAAGGAAAATGGATTATATCCCCATGGTGGCTCTGCCAGAAGAAGAAACTTGTAAAGCGGCCCTGAACCTGGCCGAGAGAGGTCTCATAGGCCAGTTTATGGGTCTCTAGCCTTCTCCTAAATCAGTGGAAGAGTGGACGCAAAGGAACTAGAAGCCTCTGATCAAAGAGGGAGTCAAAAGCTTCTTCGTAGGAAAGGGCTTCTTTGTGTTCGTCTTCGAGAACACGGAAGACAGAGGATTAATCTTCAGAAACGGGCCATTCTTTATGGGTCCTCAGGGACTCTATCTAAATAAATGGACTCCCGATTTCGACCCCACTCAAGACGTTCCCTCTGCAGTCCCGGTTTGGGTCAGGCTTCCACATCTACCCCTCCACTGTTGGAATCAAAAATCCCTCCAGAACATTGGCAACGCGTTGGGAAAATACATAGATCACGCTGCAAGAAAAGATCAGTATTCCTGCGCTCGTATCTATGTAGAAGTGGATTTAGAAGAGGGGCTCCCGAAAGCAATCAATCTCACTGTAGCTGGGTGGACGCATGTACAGGAGCTGGATTACGAGCAACTACCTTTTAAATGCAGACACTGTCACTGACACGGACACTTTGCAAAGCATTGCAAGAAGAAAGCCGAGGAACAGGTAGAAAAACATAATGGGGAATCATGGACCCTGGTTCAGAAAAATGCAAATACAAAAAAAGGTAAAGGTAAAGGCCTCATGATCGGATGTCCCAGCAGCGACAGAAACGAACAAGAAAAGGATGCATTGCAAAAGGGAACAGAAAACATTCAGAACAACCAAGCAAAACAAACAGAAGAGAATGGGGAACAGGCAGAAGCATTACCTTCAATCAAAGTGGGAGGGAAAGAACAATAGATTGAGGACAATCAAGGCAGCCCCTCAAACCCTTCATATGCAGAAATCGCTAAGAAAAAACTAGAGGAAAGCTCAGGCTCTTCAGAGGATGAAACCTTTGAGCGTCCTTCGAAGAAAGCAGGAAGGAAATCTCGCAAAGAAAAGAGGGAGGAGGAGGCAGAAAGGTACAAGACACAAGGCAGTTAGTCCACAATAGAAATGTCTATAGGCCGAAATATCAAACCAAGACCTTCCAAGGGAGGTCCCAACCCCCCCCATCAAGTAAATAATGAAACTCGCCTCCTGGAACTGTAGAGGTCTGGGGAACCCCTCTAAAATAGAAGCAGTCAAGGACCTTTTGAAAGCAGATCCCTCAAATATTCTAATGCTCCAGAAGACCAAAATAGAAGGGGAAGCCCTTTTAGAGATCAGTAGATCAAAGTGGAACAAAAGATCAGGTAAATCACTCAGTTCAAGGGGGACCTCCGGAGGGCTGGCAACTCTATGGACCGATGACATCTTCCATCTGAACAAGCACTTCGAAACTCAGCACTGGATCTTCACGGAACTAAAGCACAATTCAAGTAAGTTATCCATCTCTCTTTTCAATCTTTATGTACCAGTTTCTTATGCTAAAAAACGAGAATGTTGGAACTCACTCTCGACTTATTTAGAGGAGAACTCTCCCAGCGATATCATCATAGTTGGGGACCTTAACATTGTAATAAAAGCAAAAGAGAAGAGGGGAGGTTCCAATAACACAGACCCCATGCTGGTTAAGGTAGAGGAAATTATGCAGTTTTGGGATCTCTTAGACTTCAATCCCATTCAAGGCATTTACACTTGGACCAACAACAGGGTGGGTCCGGACCATATATCTGCTCATTTAGACCGTTTTCTTGTGCAAATCTCCATAATGATGAACAAAAAGATTATCACTACAAAAATCTTGCCCAAACTTACCTCAGACCATAAGCCAATACAGCTCCTCTTGGAAGAAGAAGAAGACCTGGGCCCCATTCCGTTTCGATTCAGCCCATTGTGGATTGACAGAGATAACTTTTTAGAGACAGTAAAATCAGCATGGGCCAAGTCATTCTCAGGATCTTCAAGCTATGTCTGGGAACAAAAGCTGAAAGCCACAAAACAAGCTCTTAAGGTCTGGATAAAGAAACCAGCCCCTACCCCTTCCGAACAAAGAAGAGAAGCAGTGCAGTCACTGCAAACCCTGCAAACAGATATGGAAAGTAAAGATATCACAACAGAGTTGCTGGAAAAAGAAATTAAAGCACAGCGATCCACATTCCAATCCTTTCGAAGGGAGGAAGAATATTGGAGACTTAAATCCAGAAGTCTCTGGCTGAAGGATGGGGATAGGAACACCTACTATTTTCACTGGCAATATAGAGCAAGACTGTCCAGGAACCACATAGCAGAAATAAAAACAGGGGATGGCCAAGTCTGCAAAGGGTTCATTCAAGTCAAAGCTGTTGCAGAATCCCATTTCATGAATTTATACAGAAAAGACATTCAAAGTAACGACGAGGAAACTGTCGATCTCCTCTCCAATATCCCGCCCCTCATTAGTCCAGAAGATAACGAATTACTCTGCTGGCCAACTACCGAGGAAGAAATCATCAATGTAATCTGGTCCATGGAGGCAGACAAGGATCCTAGGGCCTGATGGATTCACAATTCACTTTTACAAATCCTGCTGGCATATTATCAAAGATGACCTCCTTAAAATGATTAGCGGGTGCATGAAAAAAGAGAAGGTCGGTGGAGGAACCAACTCCACATATTTGGCATTAATCCCCAAAGACACCAACCCTGAAACATTCGCAAGATTCAGGCCAATATCGTTGTGTAATGCATCTTACAAAATCCTGGCAAAGCTTCTAGCAAACCGGATCAAACCACTGCTAAAAACACTGATCACCAGTTTTCAAGGCGGATTTGTGGAAGGCGGGCATATACAGGACAATGTAATTCAAGTACAGGAGATTGTACACACTAGCATACAGTGGAATGAGAAAGGAATGCTGATAAAGTTAGATATGGCGAACGCATTTGACAGATTCAACCGCTCGTTTTTATGCAGAGTTCTTCTCTCTTTCGGCTTTTCGTCTCAATTTGTCCAGATTATTAAAGCCTGCATTGATAAACCATGGGTCGCCCCCTTAGTCAATGGTCGTCCTACCAGCTTTTTTCAAACTCAGAGAGGCATCAAGCAGGGATGCCCTCTCTCCCCCTTCCTGTATATAATAATGGCGGACTCCCTCAGTCGAAAGCTCATTGCAGAAAGGATAGCTGGTAACATACCGAGTCTCAAATCTTCCATTGGGGTAGAACCTTTAAATCACGCGCTCTTCGCAGACGACTCACTTTTACTTGGGGGAGCCTCCAGCAGAATAGCCAGAGCCATCGATTTGGTCCTCAAAATTTATTGCAGATCCTCGGGAGCTTTAATCAACGAGAGCAAAAGCAAAATTTACAGATGGAATTTAAGTCAACCTGAACTCTTAGGTATCACCGCCATCCTTGGGTTAAAAGGACACGAAATTTGGGATAGGATCCAGTATCTCGGTCTCCCTATCATCTCAGGCGGCAATAAAAGAACGCTATGGAGCAACCTCATATCCAAAATCAAAACCAAAATTGCAGCGTGGGGAGGCTATTGGTTAACAAAGGGCGGCAAAGTCATTCTTGTTAAATATGTGTTGTCTGCGATTCCTATTTACCAGGCAGCTTTCTTCTTAGCACCCCGATTGGTGACTGAGCAGATTTCCAAGCTTATCCGAGACTTCTTGTGGCAGGGAGGAAAGGGCAATGACAATAAATTGCATTTGGTGAACTGGGAGGTGGTCAAAAAACCCACGACAGAGGGAGGACTGCAAATTAGGGACCCTTCACTTGCCAACCTAGCGCTTGGAGGAAAGATCTTGTGGATGTTGATTAATGATCCTACGCACCCGGTGAGCACCACTCTACGTGCAAAATATGGGGTCAACAGCACTCTTAGCAACCTTCAATGTGATAGCTCTGCAAAATGTACGCAGGTGTGGAAATTGTGCTGCAAAAGCAGCAAGTTTTTCAAAAATTCGGTGTACAGAATCCCTGGCAACGGCAAACGCACGTCAATTTGGTTGGATAGCATCATGGGGAGAGAACCCCTGGCAAAAAACGATGAAATTGTAGACCTCAGAGATTGGTTGGAGAGAGCAGGAGTAAACAGACTTTATGACCTCTCGAAATGGGACCATCGTGGGGACTAGGCAGGTTGGGATTTCCACGGTGTTCCACCTCGTTTATCTCAGCAACAATCCATGCTTGATGATCTGCTGGAGGACGCCGCCCCTGTCAACAGAACCACGAAAGACGGATGGGGATGGGGCCAGACAGGTGTATACACTTCAGCGGCAGGATATAGAGCTTTGCAGGCCTCAAGAAACAACAGCCATACACCGGCTTTTTGGAAAAGAGTCTGGGACCAACTAGCTATCCCAAAAGTGAACTTCTTTTTCTGGACCCTGATGCACAACAAACTTCTCACGGGAGATAATATGGAGAAAAGGAATATAGTAGGGCCTCACAGATGCGCGCTATGCAACAATAATTTCGAAATAGCTCAGCACCTGTTCATGGACTGCATCTTTGCCAAAGAGGTTTGGGGTCTCTTTCTTCAGGATTTCCAGATTAATATTCCACCTTAGAATTCGGTTGCAGAACTTTTCACCTCTTGGAGTCTAATCTACCCCCAGCACATACCTTCTAAATCTTTCTGGAGCAAAATATGGACAACGATGCCCAAGTATGTATGCTGGCAGCTTTGGTTGACTCGCAATCAGTCGATATTCAAAGAGGAGCGACACTCTCCGATGCAAGTAGCGGCAAAAGCTAAATCTTTCCTTCTGGAAGCGGCCCAACAGCAGTATGCCAAAGAGGACCCTTTGTTACTGCCGGAGGAAAAGAGGTGGTTAAGCCCTCTTGTGCCATTTCCGAGTAAGCAATTCCCTTCCCCAAAAATAGCCAAACTGGAATGGCGAATAAGAGTTGATGATGACAAATTCCAGTCATGGTGGAGGACTAAAAATTTAACCACAATCTTCTTTGATGGGGCGTCCAAAGGAAACCCCGGTGTAGCCGGAGCTGGGGGGGTTATCTACTCCCCGGATGGGTCTTCAAAAGATTGTTTCTGCTGGGGATTAGGACAGAAATCCAACAATCAAGCTGAAATGTTAGGGCTTACCAAAGCTTGCCTCCTCGTTAGAGAAAAAGGAGTCAAAGATTTTCAAGTTTTCGGAGACTCAGAGGTAATAATAAGAAACCTAAACATGGAGACTCGGTTCAGCAATGCCAGCCTAAACAAAATCTTAGACAGACTGAAGAGAGTTTTACTAGACTTCAATTCGTGCAATTTTTATCATATTTTAAGAAAGTCCAACAGTGAAGCTGATATGATGGCGAACAAAGGCAGCTCTCTCATGAAAGCACTCCTAATTGTAAACAACGAAAGTTATTTCCAAATTCACTGAAAATGTTGTAAACCAAAAGCAGTTGCAGCTAGAAATCTGTTTTGTAATAGGGGTCGCCTTGGCAAAGACCCACTTTTCTTCCAGTTAAATAAATCCTATATCCGTTTCAGTTAAAAAAAAAAAAAAACAACTAATATGTAAAAGATCCTAAGATAAAAGATGTGTAATCTCTATGACTAAAAACTAATGTGATTCTGAGATAAAAGATGTGGAATCTCTATTGCTAAAAACTAATGCGAGATATATATGTAACATTATTTTAATAATAAAAGACTTCAACTAAAATTTAAACTAAAGTTTAATAGTATAACAAGAAAAACAATAGAATATTAAAATATGTTTAGACGTTTTATAGAAAGAAAGAGAGCACATCATGTCCACTGGTATTAACTTGCACAGTCACATAATTATGACTGATGAAAGTAGAAAGGCATATTTATTTTATTAAATCTAATTTTAACATAAACTTTAATTAGGTTTGTAAATAAACTATGTTATATTCGTTCAATGTGATTGTGCTAGTATATGCGCGCAAGCAGTATGCTGATTTCGGAGCATCATACAAATAATAATAACAGTGTCACTTCATCTTACCCAATTTGCCATTTCGATTTTGAATGCAGTTTTTTGAGCCGTCATGAAGAACGCACCTGAGTTCATTGAGCCATCGTGAAGAATGCAGCTACGAAGAGACACTTGGCATCATATATTATTAAGCTCTGCTTAATATGAAAAGCACAGACCGTTGAAATACCTGAGGAAAACGCAGGGATAGGTGAGGAAATTGGTGGTTAATAATCCAAACGTGGTAATGTCAAGTGTTAATCATTTAGACATGGCAATCATATAGTGCTATAGTAATTTCTTAATATGATTAGGTAAATGTTAAAAAGTAAACAAGTTAAGAATATTCCAGCATCTTTAATTGTTAGCCATCATAATAGAATTTTAGATTAAAAAATGATTAATTGTGCCCATTACCAATAGATATACACCTTTGGACATAATTATTGAATATAAAAGAAAGAAGATGATAGTAACCTCCCAAGTCAACATATGAAACAAACAAAATAACCCTTGGCCTCACTCCATCTTACACTTTATTCTTTAACATATGAAACAAACAAAATAACCCTTGGCCTCACTCCATCTTACACTTTATTCTTTATTGATAATGACATGCAATTCTGGACAATTATCATATGGGTAGTGTTTTGTTAGTTCATTCGGCGGCAATTATTTCGGATCTCTCCCCTGGATCCGGTCAGAGGCTTAATGTTTCCCATTCTCACCATCGACTCCGCAAAGCGTTGGAAAAATTTATCCTCATTTTCAGCAAACACAGTAACCAAGGCCGTGGTGGTGGAGGATATTTGATCAGCAGCTTGGCCGTTTTGGTGGCCATACAGCTCTTGGTCGGTGATCAAAAGTCCCCTGGAGCTCTGCAAGTCGGTGAAATATTGGTTGTCAAATTTAGAAGGGCTGACAAAGTCCAATGGAGACAATATGTTATCTCCCCCGGATTTAGGGCATCTGGATCTCAATTCAGCGGAATAACTCTTCTCCAGATTAGTATTAGTAGTCGTGTAGAGCCTCTGCCTGAAGTTTGTGCACCGAGACTGGCCGATGGTGTGTCCGCCTGCATTGCAATATTATAGAATCAACGATTCGAAGCAATTGGCATTATGAATTGATAAAAGTAGTAATAGTACCTGAAAGTGCGACCAAGTCCAGGACGTCGAGGCCGTGACGTTTGAACTTTGTGAGGAGAGTTTGAGGAGTGGAGTTGGGCGCGGGGATATCGTGGTTCGCCCCGCTGAAGCTCGCGCTTCTTGAATCCCTTCTTCCCAGCATTACATTCCAATACAATCCTCCAGTCTGCCAGTGCAGGCAGTATAATCAATTATATATATACACAGATTCATTGATTGTATTACTAGTGTAGAGCTTCGATGTAAAAATTACCAGGACCACAGAATCTCTGGCTGCAATGGCAAGAACGTCAGCGCAAGACACAACCCCCGGGCACGCGCTCTCTAGTTGGCTTTTGATTTCGTCGACCACGTCAAATCCTCTAACTGAATTGTTATTGGGGACTGCTGTCTTTTCTCCTTTGAAGCTCGGGGTATCGTCCAGCAGCAACGACCCGTCGCAGCCCTGCAATGAGTAGTGATTAATATTCATTCATGCTCATTCTGATGAAGTAGAGGCCATAATATGTATAAATAATACCTGAACGAAACAGTCATGGAAATGGAGATGGAGTAAGGAATGTATAAATAATACCTGAACGAAACAGTCATGGAAATGGAGACGGAGCAAAGAAGCTGCCATCCGAGTTTCTCTTTCAACGGCCTTCTCTACCACGGACTTGACAATGGAAAGAGCATTTGGGCAGGAATAGGCATAGAAATCTGCCCTTAAACCGAAATTGCCTGAATTGACGCTACAGGCAGCACTCCCTGTCATTACCAATAGAATAAGCAGCTGGGTTAATGCAGTTACACTCCCACTGCTTATAGGAGTGATCCTCCGTATATACTCCATTGTATTTTCAGATAAGACAAGACCAGGAAGCAGATGATGAGCACTGAGTAGAGATATTGAACGAGGCAATGGCTATGAGCTGACCTTCCTTAATCTTGCTTCTCCCATCATCGCCATCATCTTATATATACACAGGGACAATCCGCGCACTTGAGCAAAACAGCTCAGCATATAATTATTTTAGCGGCGATTCCCCCAAAAGGTAGCAGCTCCGTTAGTTTTGTTTTCTCTCGATTTAACAATGTATTCGTATACCTAACAGCAGCGTATTAGCTGCAACTGCTCCATGTCCCACTTCCAGGTTCGCTTGAAACCATGTGCAATCATCTTTTTGAAACCATTCAATGGTTATCCTATGCATTTCTTTAAATTGCATCTGTCCTTTTTCTTTGAAGCTTTCTCGTCTGCAGATAACTCCATTTATATTTAAATGATTTGAAACTCTTCCCCTCTACATGTTTGAGGGACGAGTGAGAAATGTGATTTCCAAATTTAATTTTTTTTTCCAATGATAATGTTGTTCATCATGATGTTTTTTGGTTTTTGATAATTGAAAGTATTAATTTCTAAATTTTGTATTTTGTTATATATATAGAAATAGAAAAATATATATACTTTTGAGTGGTGTAAAACATGTGTTTTCTACTAAAAAGTTACAAGTTTAAATCTGAAAGAGATAAAGTATATATTTCAGTAAACTTTAGCAATTAAATCTTTATCTTAAATCCATTTTCTCACAAATAAGTTTTAAATTTCTCATAAAAATAATTTTATAATGTTTATTTATAACATTTACAAATATTCCTAAAATTAAACTATTATACAATTTTTGAATTTTAATTTCTTTTAATTAACTTTGTATTAATTAATTTTATTTATGAATTCTTTATGAATCCATTTTAATTCTAAAACTATAAAATATTAAGATAAATCCATAAATGAAGTTTAACTCTAAATTTGAATTTGTTTTAATAAAACAATTTATATATAAAATATATATAAGATGAATTTACATTAATAGTTTTATTTGAATAGTTTTATTTTTGCGGATTTATTTTTCTTTGCAATTAATACATATAACTAGCACAACCATTTAAGTTGTGGTTGATGAACTTAGATTAAACAATGTGATTGAACAATGTTAAAATCTTTAAACAATGTTAAAATATTTTCACACTTCCACATAATTCAAACTATGTCAATGGAGCACTCGTTTTGCATGAGGAGGAAATGGCTTGGCATAAATCCTTCATCACGGTAGTTAGAGTGAGGCTTATTTTTCTTCTTGTTTTTATCCGGCTAAACTCTTTGACTTTGAGGAGATTAACAGAGATGATGTTTTTCTCACGACAAACAAAAGTTTATGGTCATCCCAAAATTTTCCTAGGAATACTTGTTATTCATTCTGCAGACTTGGCCTCTGTTTCGCGTATAATAATACAATCTAATTCACTTTCAAGTTTATTCTTCCTCATTACAGGAATGTCAAACTATAGAGGTTTAGTTAAAATATAATAGATATTTTTATATAGCTTGTGAGAAGGGCCATTCAATGTTCATGAGAATACTTTGTATGAGAATACTTTGTCCTTGGGATCTCAAGGATAGTTGTCAACTCTAAACTCAAGGTTTTCGTTGGAACTGAACACTGTAAAACCACTACAGTAGAAAATAAGGGATTTCTTCCATACTGTTAGAGATTGGGCAGACACCTTGGAGATCTTATAGTCAATAGAAGCATGCATGGTAAACTTTGGATTGTGTAGATGAAATTTTGAAAGCATTGTTCTCAAGAATATTGAACAACAGAAGACAAAATTGAAAGGCATACAGTTTTCACAATCATACAAACGAAAATGAAACACTTTCCTTGCCCCCATATGAGTGAGCTAATGTATCAACCTTAACCTCGAGAATACTGGACAACAGAAGGCGAAATTGAAAGGCATACAGTTTTCACAGTCATACAAACGAAAATGAAACGCTTGCCTTGCCTTGCCTTGCCCCCATATGAATGAGCTAATGTGTCAACCTTAACCATGGGTTTGTTAAGTGAAACTTAGGACAAATGTGGAATCCACGAGTCAGCGGCTTCAAAGTCACGTCGCTTCAGATTCATAAATATATGCCCAAAAGCCCAAAATAAAACAAGTACGGGAAACAATATGACACTTGTTAATTCATATTGAATGATTGAGATAATGATTTATTCTATACATATTAATCTTGGTTAATAGTAAATTATTAATCATATTAAGTAAATGTGAAAAAGTAAATGTAACCATTTATAAATGCAAGGAAGTTATTAATATTAAATTGTATTCATTGATTTGGGAGGACAACTAAGAATATGCCAACATCTTCAATTGCTAGCCAAAATTAAAATTTATAATTAAAAGATCATTAATTATGCCCATTTCCAATAGGTATATGCCTTTCCGCTTAATTATGTCAAAAATTATTGATAAGAAGAGATCAAATCACTTCGTCCAACACCATTTAATAGGAGCAACTTCGTTTCTTGGCAGGAAGACAAATACGTGAAGTTGTTGGAGTGGATGAAGTATTCCATTCAATTAAAATGAAAACAATGTTATTTATGGTAACCAAGGTACACCTTTTTTAATACTATGGCAGATTTAGTTGGTTTTTCTTCAGTTTGATGCTAATTCACCTAGGTTTCAATCTTGGCTTTGTTAATTGGGTTATGAATTGTATAACTTTTGTTTCATTTTCTACCTTGATAAACGGCTTTGCATCTAATTTATTTAGTGTGGAAGAGGTTTAGGACAATATTGTTCATTATTTCCTTCGCTTTTCTTGTTAGTGGATGAGGGTTTAAGTAGAGCTCTCTTGGAGCAAAAGAGTAATGGGGATTTCAAAGGCATCTAAATGGGTAGAATAATATATTTATCCTGTTTGTTATTTGTAGATGACATTTTTGTTTTTTTGCGATGTCTCAAGAAAATACGCTCACAAACTTAGGGAGATTTTGGATCTATATTGTCTATCAACTAGAATGATGGTTAATGTTGACAAATCAACAATCTCATTTATGGGAAAGTGAAGAGGATAAAATATTATTTTTCCATATGTTTCCTTACAATTGGGTAGAACTATAGACAATGATCCAATATCTAGGTTTTTACCTAAAATCTAACAATTATACCTAAAAAAATCAGAGATGGATAAATTTGAAGGTAGAAAAAAATATTATATTTATGGTGTAACATGTGGTTATTTAGGGGGGTTAGACTAGTGTTGGTGAAGTTTTTATTGGAAGAAATACTTATGTATTGGGTATCTCTCTCCTTTATTCTCAAGGGAGTGTTGTAACAATTGAAAAAACTTAGTTTCAATTTTTTGTGGGCAAGGGATAATGTGAGAAAAAACTTTCCATGGGTTTCTTGGAAAAAAATAACTATTCCTAAGGAAATGAGGGGATGGGATATCAAGAATGTTCATTGTTTTGTAAGGGATTTGGTGGCTAAATGTGTATGGAGAATTATTAAGGGAAAGGGGGCCTGGAGTAGGGTGGTGACTCAGAAGTGGAAGATTGAATCATATCTCATTAAATCATATAACAACCCTTCTATGATCTAGAAGGTTGTGGTTTTAGATTTTTCCCTAATTGGAAATTAGTTAGTTTGGAAGGTGGGGGATGGGTCCAAAGTGAGAATATCCAAAGATACATGGGTAGTTTGTGTTGTTAATTATAGCATGCCAAGGGAAATGGTTGGAACCTTGAGAGAAAGAGGGTTTTTCTATGAATCACAAGTATTGGACCCGCTAAACTCGTCTATCTTTATTTAGGAATTATTACATTAGATAGTACAATGGGTTTGGAGGGTGAGGGGGGAAGGATTTTGGAATCTTATAGATCATCTCTAAAATCTAATCATGTTAGGATCAAGGATGTATTGGTATGGTCAAGGAATCTTGTGAGGGGAGAATACTCTCCAAAATTGGGATTTATTAGTCTTAGGGAAGAAGAGGGTTTATAGGAACAAGCATGGTGATACAGAGTGTTGTGTAAATTCAAGTGTTCATTAGAAAATGGAATTTTTATGTGGTTAGTTATTGGGCACAAAGTACCAACCTTAGACTACGTGCAAAGAAGGAGCTAGAATGGCCCTAGAAGGTGCCCACTTTGTCAAGTATGTGATGAACATTTGTCACATATGTTAATTTCTTATAGTTATGTTGGTTCTATTTAGAAGGAATTTGAGATTCTAATTGAACTCGAGAATGTATGGAAAGGTCAGTTTTTGGAAGAATTCTAGAGTCAATGGTGTAGAACCCTATCACTAGACCATATAAAGCTTTGCCTCCAATGGTGGGTTGGGGGATTTCAATAGTTGGAAACTTTGGTTTGTTTAAAGGAAAATGTTCCCCCACCACCACCACCACCCAAATTTTTGCTACCCAGAGTTTGTCTATAATTAGAAACTTCAAGAAGATGAAGGACACAAAATGTCCTAGGATTGTGGTAGTAGAAGAAATTGATAAATATGGATCATGGGAATTCTTTGATAGTGCTTCATAGGGGGAGCCTTGTATGGGAGGAGATGGGGGGATTCTTTATCTATCAAAATCATACTATATCAAATTCAAGGCAGTTATTGGAAAAATTACTAACAACAAAGCATAATTGATGGCAATGAAATTGGTATTTATGTTAGTTGTTGAGAATGGTATACAAAAATTGCAAATAATGGGTGATTCCATGGTGTTTATCAATTGGTTGAAGGGGACATTTTCTTTGGAAAATTTGACTCTGAGGCCTATCTTTGAGGAAATTCTCAATTTAAAGTATGAAATTAATAAAGTTTCGTTGTTGCATGTGTATAGAGAGAGGAATTGTTTGGCTAACACACTATCAAAGGAAGGTCTACTAATGGACCCTATAGCATGGAATGTATGGCATATACAAGAAGGGTTCGTGGCTAATCATGATCGTGGACCTTTTATCTGATCACCAAAGACCCAAAAATTATTAAATCAATGACATAGGCTTTAAGGATCAATTTAGGTTAGGGTAGATGGTTGTATGTGTTTTGTCTTTGGGATCATATGAACTATTTTTTTTATGTTGGAATTTGTATAAATAATTGTTTATAACTATGAGGATAGGATGATTTAAGTTTTTGTGACATTTTGATGAATATATAGGAGGGACATATGTAGCTATAGTTAAATCCTTGTGATAAGACTAGAAATTGATGAGTGAATCAACATGTACTAGAACTCTCTATTTTGAAGTAGGTATGAATGTTATAATGGAATTTGATGAATGTAATTTTATTCACTTATAACAAAATCATGATTTTTTTCTAAGGGGAAAAAACTACTATATATAAGGGGAAAACCACATCTAGTCCATTATCTAGGTTCAACACATACACACACAAGTATAAATTAAACATAAATAATGGTTTCACACATGCCCTTCCTAGGAATGCTCCTAGATCAGAACCTCTTCCCACATCATCAATCATTAAGACAATTGCATTTAATAGTCTCCATGTGTTAGTCGATATAGTAGATTCATTGTCAATCATATACATATATGGGATCTAATAATGTAAGGTTAAAATAACTAATGATGGTGGTTACTTGATGCAAGAGCATCTATGAAAGGACTATATGTGCATGGTAGAGGAAGAGTTGAAAGGGAAGCCAAATAAAATTTTATACATAAAGAGTTCAAGTGCACAAGAGGTTATTCATGTATGGTATAGGCACTTAGAAGATGAACACATGATAGATAAATGCACAAGAGGCATAGAATTGTAGAAATCTTGCATAAAGAGTATTGTATTAGGGAAATTAATGTAGTGTGAATGGAAGGTGAAGTGTTAGGCACAGGGAGCAAAAGACCAATATCACCATTGTGGTACAAAACCAAAGAAGGAGATGCATTGTAGACTATTACAATGGTTACAAACAAGGAGGAAAGTGAAGAGTCAATGAGGGAGATGAAGAGTTGTATTAATTGACAATAAATAGGATGGTAGTCTAGAGGAATAGTTTAGCCAATCCAAATTGATCGATGATCATAGTGTTGCTATAGATTTAATTATTAGTACATACTAAACATTAAGGAACATATGTAAATGAATACTTGTATCAATTTGTGTTTAATAAGAATGAGTAGATCTAATGCACTTGATACAAGTATCGGAGCCAAGGTTTGAACCTAGGCCAATGGGTTATAAGGAAATTGTGCTTCCACTACACCATTTTAACATGCTTTCAATTATATTTAATATAATTTAAAATAAACATAAAATTAATCTAAATTCTTTTAATTGTATAATATAATTGAAATAGAAACAAAAAAATGCAATCCAACCAAGTAGGGAAATAAATTTCAAACACAAGCAATTAATATGAAAAGCAATGCAATCAAACATTACATTAAGTCATTGTAGAATAAGTTAGTGCATCGACTAGATCAACCTCAAAAGTTTCCTATAGTTGTCTAATTTCGACAATGGATTATAGAAATGTGAGTCTCCATAATACGTTCATGGTCAGCTTTCACAGTCTTCTATCTCATTGATTCACCTCTCTTCACTTTGATTTAAGTGAGTCATATCAAAGCCACTATTACCAAATGATTGTATTAGCAAGATATATTTTCATGCATAATGTAACATCCCCGCTATAATCCCCAGTTTAATTAATGCATAATGTAGATATGAATGTGGCTATGGCCAAGCGATGTAATATGCGAAATGTATTTTCTGAATTTTAATAAATGAAATGTGATGTCAGTTGTTGTGGGATATGGACAGAGATGGGGGACGAGTTTTCCACAAGAGAAGGGATTGTCTAAGAGGGGTCCAAGGGGGGAATTATTTATGGGTATTAATCCAAACCCAGATTTATGAATTTTATTATCATTTGGGAAAACCTTATATTTTTGGGTTGAGTGTATGAGAGCCCAATCATTGAATACATGTTAGAGGGTGGGTATAAAAGTCACATCCCATAGTTATTGGGAGCATGGGGATGAAGTACAAGAGTAGTCAATTGTCTTGGGAAAATAGAGGAAATTCATGTGGGAAAAATAGATAGTTTTTCACATTCATGTTTTCATATGAACAACAAGCAGAGAATGGGAAAAAATGCATGGGAGATGGAGAAAGAAGGCTAGGAGAATTTTGGAGCATGTTGGAGAATTTTTGGAGCATTATGGAGTTGAATATTGAAGAATCGGGTTGTTAGGCCTGAAGAGTGAACTCCTGTGTAAGTTGCATTGTAACAGCAAGTGATTGTTGTTGTTTTTACTGGTAATTTTCCTAGCAATGAGTTCCCTTGAGTTCCCAGCAGAGATATTCTTGGTTACTTGTGCTAGAGAAACCATGATAAGTGAATGGGATGCCCAATGGACTGAGAGCAGTGAAGGGGTACATTCCTTGGGTTGAGAAGGTCAAGAGGTAGAGAGTTGGAGGAAATTCGAGATGGTTATAGGAGAATACCAATGAGTTGTGGGAAATCTAAGTTGTGAGTGGGCAGAGAGAGACAACCTTTTTTTGTGCACTCCTATCCCCATATCGGGGGTAACTTGTTTTTGAGATATGAAACAAAAAGTATATGGTTGGGTGGAGATTCTGTCCCAAGAAGCTGGTTGCACAAGTGTTTTTTAAAAGATAAGTGTTTATCTATTTTTCGAGTTATTTCATGAGTTCAATTGTTGTGCTTAGTTATGTATATGTGAATGGTTTATTTGTTTTTGTGAATGAGTTTATTAGGTGCATTCATGTTCATTTCATCATGTTGTATTTGCATATAGTTAAATGGTATCAAACAACAATTGGATATGTGTATAATTTGTAGCTGATAATCTATAGGATTTTAGTTAGCATAAAAATTTCGATTTTTATGTGTATTTCTGCAAGTAATGTTCCTTGGTTAAGATGGGGAACATTACAGAGTGATATTAGAGCCACAAGTTCAAAACCAAGCCTACAATGGTCAGAAACAACACGCAGAAGATGGAATTGTAGATTTAAAGTTCAAAAGATGTCTGCAATGTGGCTGTCGAATTTTTCCACGCAAAATTTTGAGGAAACTGCCTGTAATTTTGGGAAATTTGAGCTCGGGGGTTAAAATACCCAATTTTAACCTCTATTTGAACATTTTTGGGCCTGTAATTAGTCTAATTTTGAACATTACAGAGTAGTCAAGGTGAAATTTGGAGAAATTGGGCAAAAGCCCCAATTTTTACAGTGAAATTCATTGAGAATTCAATGTGAAAGTGTCAAATTTCGTGTGCAATGGTCAAATTGACATGCACAGGTCCAAAATTGGCCATAAGAATCTTTACTTCAGAGTTTCATGGTGGCCATGACAGAAATTTTGAAATTTTGGAAAATTGGGAATTTTTTTCATACCATGATGTCTGCATGATGTAGAGGCCATGTGGCAGGTGATGTGGAATGCCACAGTAGTAGGTCTATGATGGAAAGCCATGATGGCGAGGTGGAAGGGTCTACAATGTGCAATGGTAGTCCCGATGAGTGACGTGGTAGCCACATGAGCAGGGTGGTGAGCCGATACCATAAGTGGTATCACATTGCTCACAAAGTGGTTTTCCAAAGGTCTTTAGCGTTGTGAAACCAGTGAAAACAAGCCTCTTATCAAGGCAATTTTGTGGTGTCACATCACAGATTAGGTGTTAACACTTGATCATGTTGGTGATGTGAAATAGATCATCCATCGTTGATCTTCCTTGATCATCTACATCGCTTGATCAAGGAATGCAAGTTTGTGCGTCGAGGAAAAGGGTGTGAGATGGGACCCACCCATCCTCACGGCCAATAAAAGGGTGTTGAGTGGAGGTCTGAAAGATGAGGTGGGACCATTTTCCCATCAGAGGTTATATGTGTCCCAGGTGGGTAGTCGGTAGGGGTGGGCCTGTAAATAAAAATATTTCATTAATTATAAAGGTCAGTGTAAAGGTAAAAGAAAGGAAGGAGAAGAAGAGGGAAGATAAGGAGGAATATGATGAAGGTTGACAAGGCAAGGCCAGGGTGACCAGGGGATTGACGTGGCATCACCTCAAGGTGCCATGTGGAACCAGAATTCCAGATCATCAGTTTTGTCAATGTTAATTAGTCAAATTGTCAAGAAAATTATAGTGCTTTTGCAGGTCTTAAACTTGTGGGGTGATTTTGAGGCCTTAAATGAATTTTTTAAGCAGTCAAAAGTCACGATAACAAGGAGATATCGAGGAGATATTTTGAACAAGCTATTCTAAGCGCAAAACAGAGCTCATATGAGAAAGTTACTTGAAATAGTTAAGGGTATCATTTGAGCACCAATTTACTTCCAGAGGGCATAACTTCTTGCTCCAAAGTCAATTTGGGGTCCAAGAGCAGTCTATGGAAATATCATGGACCATAGAATACAACTATGGAGCCAGATTTAGAATCTAGGTACCTGAAAATGTGCAGGAAAAGAAAGAAGACACATATATCAATACAAGGTTGAAAATGGGAAAGACTCAAAACTTTTGAAGACCATAACTTTTAGATTGGAACTCGGTTTTGGGAAAAAGAATAGTCATTGGAAAGGCACCGAGGAGGAGAATCCATATATCAACTCAGAAAATTGACATGAGTAGTATAAGTTACATTCAACACAAAAGAAGATGATTGGTGGCATTAAAGAGTAGAAAAATTTATGCATTATTTTCCATAATTGTGTATGTATATATTTTTGTCTAGCATAAATTTATTTACATGCACATTTTCTTGCAGAATTTAGAGGTAAAGGAAGGAATTTTGGTTCCTGTATGAGAACCACAGTCATGGAGAACGCCCAGGGGTCCTATATCCATGAAGAAGAATTCAGAGGGATACATGTCAACATGGTAAATGTTGAGATAAGTCTAATCGAAGAAGAGGCAAGCATGAACTTGTAACTATGTGAAGCTTGCAAAGAGAAGTGAAGAGTTATATGGAAAATAATGAGAAGATTATGAAAGCCCGGGAAGAGCTAATTCAGATTCGGAATATGCTGCAGAGCCAAGCCAATAAAGACTCTAGCACAAACAAAGTAGTTAGTGCTATATAAGTGACAACATCTAGATCCCATAGCATAAGGGATGATCATGGGAACGACAGGAAATCAAGAAGCATGAGCAGATGCCATCACTCCCTAGGGAAATCCACTGGGAGATCTCATGCAAGTTCAGGGCCAAGGATCAACCCAAGTGTGTCTTTTTTCAAGAGGTGGAGGAGAAGTTATAATGCAGATATCTTGCAAGGTGAACTCAAGAAAATCAATCCACCAACTTTCAATGGCGAGCATAGGAAGGGACAAGAGGTCGAGGCCTCATTGTTGGAAATGAAGAAATATTTCCAGTTGCATGATTATCCCTTCAGGGTAGAAACAAGAATTACAACCTACCACTTGCAAGGAAAGGTAGCCATGTGGTGGGATCAGCTTAAAAAAGTCAAACAACTTGATGAGAAGAAGGTCTCATGGAGGCAATTCAAAGGATATTTCCAAGAGAAATATTTGTCTGAGCATTACTATGAGAGGAAGATGAAAGAGTTATTTGAACTCAAGTTGGGAAGCGTGACAATGGATGAATATGAGAATAGGTTATTTGAGTTGTTGAAGTATGTGGGCTTTATAAAGGATGAGAAGGTCAAAATCCAAAGGTTTATGAGTAGGTTACCATCCTTCTACAATGACAAGATACACTATGATAACCCTGAGACCTTGGACGAGGCCATAAGAAGAGCAAAGAATATTTATGAGCATAGCATATGGAGACCAATCTTCCAAAAATATTGGAATGACAAGATGAAAGGAAAGAGGGATCAAAGGAAGAAAGGTTTTAAGCCACCCATTTTCAAGAACAACTCACAAGCAAATCAACAAGACCAATCAACCTAAAATGAGCACAAGACAGTAGATTCATTTGGGAAAAGGCCAAGGTAGCAGTATGTATAATGTTGGGGATGCGAGGGAAATCACTTGTATAGGGATTGTCCTCACAAAGGTGAAAGAATGAGGATTTTCCACAATATCCAGGAGGTTGAAATAGTTGAAGACATGGGAGGAAGCATGCCAAGGATTTATGTAGCCTTAGACAACAAGCAGGTAGAGTATTAGTCCCTTGTGATTGAAGTGGAAGACAAGATTGATAACCAACCCATAGCCATTTTAATTGATTCTGGACCTAGCCATAGTTACATAAACTCTAACATTGTTGAAATATTTCACTTGCAAAGGACTAAGCATAAGAAATCTTGGTTAGTTCAATTATCCACAAGGCCTAAGAGAAAGATCAATGAGTTGGTTAAGTATTTTCCAGTAGACATGAATGGACTCAACACAAAGGTAGATGTGAACATCACACCATTGGGTTCATGTGATTGTCTAATTGGCATGGATTGGTTGGAGAAACACCATGTTGTCCTAGACTGTTACAACAAGACAATAACTTGTCTTGATGAGGGAGGCTGGCAAGGCAAGATTCAAGTCATTCTGAGAGTTGAAGCTATTTGAGAAATTTCATCCATGTAGCTAAAAAAGAGTTTAAGGAAGGGATATAAATTTTTGCAGTCCATATGGAAGAGGTAGCGAAAGCTAAATTGGCAAGTATTGAATATCATTCAATCTTGAGGGATTTTGAAGATGTTTTTGGGGAAATCCAAAGATTTCCACCAAACAGTGACATTGATTTATCTATTGATTTGGTGCCAAGAGCTAGCCCAGTGTCCAATAAACCTCACAGAATGGGCACACCAGAATTGAAAGAGTTGAAAATGTAGCTTGAAGAGTTGTTAAAGAAGGGGTATATACACCCAAGTGTGCCACCTTGGGGAGCCCCATTTCTATTTGTTAAAAAGAAATATGGAACCTTAAGGTTGTGTATTGATTTCAAACAATTAAATAAGGTCACTATAAAGAACAAATATCCTTTGCCAACGATTGATTATCTATTTGATCAGTTGAAAGGTACAAGAATATTTTCCAAGATTGAATTAAGATCAAATTATCATCAAATGAGAATAAAGGAAGAAGATATCAGCAAGACAACGTTCAGAACAATATATGAGCATTATTATGTTAAGAACCAAACATCAATATAGCATAGAAAAACCTCAAGATTATGTTAAGAACCAAACATCAATATAGCATAGAAACCCTCAAGAAAGCACTTGAAAAGAGATAATATCGTGATAATAAGCTCTCAGGGCAACCTCCTTTTACCCAATTTAAATGTTCAAGTACAAGATGATTCTAAATGAGTTCCCTTGGTATATATAGGAGGTTTGAATGGCCCAGTTTCCATACAACAAAATAACATTACTAATCTAAATCAACCAACTAATGGCCTAAAGTCGACAAACAAAATAAATATCACTTCAATCTAATATGCCCCATTTGAGTGGTAATGAGCCAATATTGGCTTAACATGCTCCTCCCTTGAGACAAGTGTTGTCCTAACGCCGAGATAACTCCGATGCTTCAGATAAAAGACTCCATCTTCCCAAGTGGAATCTTCAACAGTAGTTTCCATTTAATGAGATAATCTAAAATAGATCTATTCCTAGCCATAATTGCGGTCGATGGTTTCAATATCATCTTCCTCGACAAGTTCTCAAGTAACATAGTTTTGAACCGATCTGTCACCTATAACTTCTTACATGAACATGGAAAGTCATACCGTGAAGACGCTATGCATCTCCCAATTTCAGGCGCCATAACAATCTTTTGCAACACCTTATATACCATAGTACTTTGCGATAATTTATTATCCTTCTTATAATTCTTGACTGACATTTTTTTTGTATGGTTGTGGTCTTAAAATACCCAATCCCTACTTCAAAACTTCTTCACCACGACGTTGATTTGCTTGTTGTTTCATGCTACTTTGTTACAAGTTGTCCTTAAGATTTTGAGAACTTGTTGCTGATTCTCGTTGTGATCTTCCATTTCTTGAACTTTAGATTTTTCTTTAGAGAAGAAGGGATGGAAGGAGGGTGGTATCCATAAAGTGCCATAAATGGTGTCATTTGTTGCAAGCAGAAATGAAGTGTTATACCACCATTCCGCCATAAAACCATTTGAACCATTGTGATTGTTTATCAAATAAAAAACAACGTAGATAACCTTCTAGACATTTACCCCAATCTCAGTTTGCCCATTGGAATGAGTATGGTAAGAGGAGTTGTGAACCAATTTAGTAACCAAAAAAGAAAATATTTCAATTCAAAAATTACTAGTGAAAATCGTATCTTTGTCCCTTACAATAATATTTGGGCTGCCATGTAGCTTTGAACTGTTTCCATGAATGCTAGCATAAATCGCATCAGTTTTCTTTAAGGGTGAGAGAGTGCACAAAAGGTATGCATTTGGTCAATCTATCAACAATCACTCATGATGACACTCTGCCTTCACTTTGGTAACCCTGTGATGAAATCCATGGAAACCTCCTCCCAAGACTGACTTGGGATGGATATTTGTTGTAAAAAGACTGGTCTTAATTGTTTCACCTTATTTGTTAAGGCAAACCAAACATTCTGCTACAACCTTTTAAACATCGCTTTTAAGGCCATCCCAAAAAATCCTTCTTGACTCTACAGTTTCAAAATCCTATGCCCTCCCATCGAGAGGTGTGCGCCCAATAGCACCTTTTGTTTGAGTTGGAGTTCTCATGCTGAGTGTTTATCTTTTGTACCATAGTGAATCATTTTCCATGTAAATGTATTCTATACCAGGGAATCACGAACCTTTCAATGAGAGTCCACACTTTTTCGGCTATTCTTCCATTCATCCCTTTGTTTAAATATCCAATCGGGCTGGATGATCGAGATAGCAGAGAGAAAGGCCCCAACATCTTCTAATATCCCTTTCAGAGAGTGACCACACAACATTTTGCTTCCCCTTTTATGCATCTATTTCAAAATCATAACCCATCTTGTACCCATTTTTGTTGTTCTTCAAGATAGTCTTTGTTCCAAGAAGTATTTAAGACTAATGATTTGTTTTGACCTTGAAGTGCCTAACATATGAGGTATGACTACTTCTTCAATGCATGGGTATTGCTAATACTCTTCTCATAATTGGGTTTGTGTTAGTCCTTTCCTTTGAGTGGTCATATTTCAAAAGCCAGGGCCTTCCTTCTGCATTAGGACAAGACCAATTCACTGAGGCATCACATTCCACAATAAAGGTTTTCTCAGAAGTCTCGAGTGCCTCAAGCAGAGTCAGACACACTTCTTTAAGTTGTTCAAAAACTCTAGTTGCCTCCTGAGTCCAAGTGAAATGCATCCTTCTTAGTTAGTGTCACAGTGCCTGCCCTTCCATAGTTCAATGGGTATAACTCACAAACCCAAAACCTCTATTTTAAATGTTTAATTCACCCCACCATCATGGTCTTAATCTTGTTAGTCTACCTTTGGACACTCTATGAGATAATATGACCCAACACCATCTCCCTTTACTTCCAGCAGTCATCACGCTTCACATAGTTGTCATTCTTTTAGTAGTTGTAGCACCAACAAGTACAGATGATCCTCCCAAGACTGCTATAGATTAGTATATCATCAAAAATACTAAATGAAGTTCTCTGGCAATGCCTGAAAACAAATTATCAACCCCTGGATGGAAGGTGCATTTAGGCACAGCATGACCAAAATCTATAATACTGAAAGTCTCTGAATGCTTAGATATTCTCTCCTACTCTAACTGATGATACCCTCAACGATCCAATTTTAAGGGAAATAGATTGCTCCATGTAGTTCATCTAACACCATCAATCACAAGAAATGGGAAACTTATCTGTATTAGTGATCTTGTTGAGCTCTCTATAACTGGACACATACGCCATGAGCTACCCTTCTTGAATAACACACCGCAGTAAGAACTTTTAAATAGGTCTAATGGATGCCACAACATTTCAACCATGCCACTTTCACTTTCCTGGCATATATTCAGATGTCTGGATGTTAGGAGGAACACTCCCAGAATTAGGTGAATTTATTGATCATGATTGAAGGTGGAGACCTTGTTCTCAAATACTTTGGAATGCTTATCAATGATCCTTAGATATCTTGAGGAATAGATTGCTTTAGATGTTTGAACATCTAGTGAGCATATTTTTGCACAATGCCTTGATGCCCTTCTTCAATAATTTTGTCATACATTAGAGCTATCACCTTACCTAGCCTCAGGATACCTCTCAACTCAATTCTTTTCCTTCCAATAAAAATTTCATGAAAAGTTCTTTAAAAATAAAAGACTGCTCTCTAATGATTGTAACTATTGATTCTTAGTACAACTGCATCTACCCATGGGTATAGCAATCATTGGACTATTCATTACATATTCCCCATAGTAAGATTGATCTTATTGCATTTTCCCCTCGAAAGTAATTGATAATTCTCCATCTCAAGAACCATTACTTGAAACTCAAGGTCGATATACAAAGCAATTGAGATCTTTACAATTTCTATGCTGAATGAAATTATGAGTAACGCTTAATCAATTAGGACTATTACCTTTTTCTTTTGATGTATCCTTCAATCTTGGAGGGTTTGAGAGTGCTAATTCCAATGCATTACACTCTATATCGTAGGGAGTTATCCCTTCTTAACACAAAATTGCTTCTACATTTTCAATCTTGAGATGGTCTTGTTCTTGTTCTTCTTCCTCTTCACAATCTATGTAGAATAATTTTCTCAACACTTATGTCCCTTACTTTACTTTGAGTTGTCACAATTAAAGCATAAACCTTTTGCTTTCTTCTTCTCCAATTGTTGAGGTGTCAACTTGTAGGTTGATGTTTTAGGAGAAGGAGCATTGTTCTCTATAGATGTTAGGATAGGTCCTTCTAGTAGGCATAGCCATATTTTTACCTTTCAACATTTCTTGCCACCTTAAATGCATTCTCCAATGATTTGGTTCCAAAGCATGTCCCTGTTGAATAGTTGTCCTTAAAGTTCTATGAATATCATCAATTGGTGTCATCTCGAATATCAAGTTACCTTTATATTCAATCTTTTGAAAAGTTCTCAATGTGATCAGTAATCAACTCCTTGCTTGAGATTTATCAATTGCTAAAGAAGGTATTGCCTCTTGTATCCCTCATAGTGATATCATTTCTTCCGTAAAATTGTCCAAGTGACTAGTGATTTACGAGAACAAAGCTAATCTATACCAAACAAATTGATTAGGTTCTAAATATAAAGAAGCAATTGCATTTTGTGTGTATGTGGCATTATGAGATCAGAATTGTTCATTTGAAGTATCCATGTGATTGGGTCCTTGCCATCAAACTTCTCATGTCAATCTTAGGAACATGGTTGGTCTTCAAACCTAAGTTGGAGTTTCTCCATTCTTGGATTCACCTTCCTTGTGTCCACATCATGAATTTCATGGGATGCATTTTCACTTCATTTGTCTTCTCTATTATGAAATTTCTTAATGCTTCCATGATCTCCCCTTAAACCATCCATATTCGGTGTCCAACTGATCTTTCCTTGAATCCATCTTAGTTTCCATTGAATCCATTTTAGTTTCCATTGAATACATCTTAGCTTCCATTGAATCCATCTATTTTGTAGTTCATTTATGTCCCTACTTCACATTTTATTCACCTTCATCAAGAGTCCAAGTAGGGATTTTTTGGAGGCTTATTTTGTGTAGAATTTTCCTTTTTTGGTGGCATGTTGACTGAGTATCACTTTTGAACCTTGATTTTGAGGTGGTTCTCACTAGACAATATCTCTCTGTTGTATCTCCCAATTTTATTCTCTGCATGAAACTTTATCTTACGTATTTATCTGATATTTCTTCTATACAATTCCACAATTTTGATCAAAATTTGATGTGCCAAATTGAATTTACGGTAACTTCCCCACAACTTTGTTGATTTTTGGCCTTTCCGTGAGATCTCCCTTGTATAGTGTGCCCTCACACAATAATTGATATCAATTTATGAAACTCGCACTAAAGTACTACTGACTGTCCACGATCCAATGCAACCAGTCCCACTAATTTGGATACTCCATAAGAAGTTATGTTTGTTTTACCTAGAACACTTTCTCTTGAGACTAGTCAATGGGCTAGTCAGATACCCTATTCACACAGTGTATCTAAATTTAAGATGACCCAGATGTTGAACGTTTTTTCCACAGATAAAATAATAATTTCTCTAAATTTTCTCCGATTTCTGTGGTCTGAAACGTTACAGAAAATTTTTATAGCAAAATGCTACAATGACTCATTTCAGGATGATTCCAGAACCCTCATCTTGTACCGGCGGTATCTCCGAAATTATAAGGCCTCAGAGCTATTTTTAACACAACGTACCTTGATCTGTCTTCTAAAACCCTTCTTAAGCCGCTCCTCCTGAAACGTTGTAGAAAAAAATTTATAGTGAAAATTCCACGGTGTCTCAGACAGTAAAGAAAACTCCCAAGACCCTTGAGCTCTGATACCATGTTAAGAACCAAACATCAATATACATAGAAAACTACAAGAAAAGTACTCAACGCTCCCTGAAAAGAGATAATATCAGATACGTTTCCTTCTCGGTATAACCTCCTCTTACCCTACTTAAATGTTCAAGACAAGATGATTCAAATGAAAAATGTCTCCTTTATATATATAGGACTAGGAGGTTTTAATGGCCTAAAGCCCACATAAATAAATAACATTACTAATCTAAATCACAACTAATGGCCTAAATCCGACATAAATAAAATAACATTACTAATCTAATATGCCCCAATTAAGTGGTAATGAGCCAATATTAGGGCTTAACATATTAATTCACAATATTGTCATTTGGGATATTAAATGCCCCAGTTGTTTTCTTGTGCCTAATGAATTGAATGTTCAGGGAATACCTGGACAAGTTTTTTAATGTTTTCTTAGATGATATTCTCATCTACTCCAAGACAGAGGAAGAGCATAAGAAGCATTTAAGAATGGTGCTGCAATTTTTGAGAGAACATAAGTTGTATGCCAAGCTAAGTAAGTGCATATTTTATCAAAAGAAGATTCACTACTTGGGACATATTATTTCGGTAGAGGGGGTAACAGTTGATCTTGAGAAAATAGAGGCCATTGGAGGATGGCCAGAACCAAGAAATGTGACAAAGGACAAATCATTTATGGGTCTTACTAGTTATTACTAAGGATTCATAAAAGGATTTTCAAAGCTTGCAAGCCCAATCACTTATTTGCAAAAGAAGGGAGTAAAATTTGAATGGATTTCCAAGTGTGTAGAGAGTTTTCAGGAGTTGAAAGATATTTTAACAAGTGTGTCGGTATTGAAGATTGCAAATCCAGATGAAGATTTTGTGGTGTGCAATAATGTGTGCAAGGAAGAGATAAGTGGATTCCTCGGTCAAAAGGATCATGTGGTATGCTACGAGTCCCGAGAATTAAAAGAGCATGAGATGAATTGTGTTATACATGACTTGGAATTAGTAGCCATTGTTCATGCACTAAAAATGTGGAAACATTACCTCATGGGGAGAAGTTTTGAGCTAAGGACATACCATTGTGGTCTAAAACATTTGTTTGGACAACCCACATTAAATGTTAAACAAACTAAATGGCTGGAATTTATGAGTGATTATGAATTTGAAATTAAGCCTATAAAAGGCAAGAAAAACCAGGTGGTTGATGCACTTAGCAGAAGAGATCATGAAATGCATATTGTAGCCATTAGCATGTACAACACAAATTTAAAAGACAGAATTTTAGGGGTTGCAAATTTAGTTCAACAATATCTAAAAATAAAAGAAACATTACAACAAGGTATTTTATAGTAGAAATTTAAATATTATGAGCTGCAAGAGGATGGAATACTCATGTATATAGGAAAAATATATGTGTCAAATTCTAGTGAGCTGAAAAATACAGTGTTGAGGGAAATACACAATGTGCCATATGATGGGAACCCAAGATATCAGAAAACAATTCCAGATGTAAGAAGTCGATACTTTTGGCTAGGAATGAAGAAAGAAGTGGCTAATTATATTGCTAGGTGCCTAGAGTGTCAAAAGGTGAAGACAGAGCATAGACATCCAGCGAGGATGCTATAGCCATTTCCCATTCTTGAGTGGAGATGGGAAGTGGTTATAATTGATTTTATTATAAAGTTACCCAGAATAGTGAAGTAGCATGTTTCCATCATGGTGGTGGTGAGAAAATTGACTAAGGTTGGACATTTTATTCCAGTAAAGACTACACACAATGCAACAAGTATTGCAAATATCTACATGAAAGAATTTGACATGCTACATGGAGTGCCCAAGGCAATTGTTTTAGACAGAGATCCAAAATTTACGTCAAAATTTTTAAAAGCCTTGTTCAAAGGCTTTGGGACAAATTTAAATCTCAATATAGGGTATCACCCAAAGTCAAATGGGAAAATAGAGAGGACTATTAGAATCATTGAAGACATGATCAAAATGTATGTGATGCACCAACCATATAAGTGGGAAGACTACATCCACTTAGTAGAGTTTGCTTAGAATAATGGGTATCAAGCCTCATTAAAAATGAGCCCATTTGAAGCATTGTATGGCAGGAAGTGTAACAGACCAATGAGTTGGGATAACATAGCAAACATAGTTGTCATTAGGATAGATTTGTTGAAGGAAATGGAAGAGAAAATGACAAGGATCAGGGAAAATTTAAAGGTTTCCCAGGATAGGCATAAAAATTATGCATACAAGAATAGAGTTTCTAGATATTTTAAAGTGGGCGAACATGTTTTTCTAAAGGTGAAAGCGAAAAGAAGTTCACTAAGATTGAGTTGCTGCCCAAAGTTGGCAGCAATATATTGTAGGCCTTTTGAAATATTAGAGAAGATAGGGTCAGTTGCATGCACTCTAGCATTGTCTGCATCCATGAGAGTGCATAATGTATTTCATGTGTCATTATTAAAGAAATATGTGCATGTCCCTGACCACATAATTGATTGGATTGTGATCCAACTGGAACACAAAGGGGATTTCTGGGTGGACCCAGTATGCATCTTGGACCAGAAAATCAAAGTGATCAAGAACAAAGTCATAGGGTTGGTAAAGGTTCAATGGACCCATTATGGTCCTAAAGATGCAACATGGGAGCATAACGAAAGTATGTGGGAGGAATAACCGCAAATTTTTGTCAATTTTGAAGAAAATAGAAGCTAAAAAAATGTAAGACTCCATTTTTGGACAGCTAGATTTTCGGAACCACATATCAAAATTTTTGGTCAACTACATTTATAGCCCTGATAAAAGAATGGTGTAGGTCGATGGACTAAGAGTAGTGAATGGGGAAGATTCCTTAGGTCAGCAAGTTGAGAGAAATATGATATAATGGTTGGAACTGTTGTTGGAATTGTGAAATTGCGGAGTTTTTATTTTCTAAATATTGTGATGTAAATTTGTATATGTATTTCAGCATGGTGTTGTGCACCAAGGACGATGCACAATTGTAGGGGAGGGGGAATGTAACACCCATGTTATAATCCCTAGAATTAATGCATAATGTAGATATGAATGTGGCTATGGCCAAGCAATGTAATATGCGAAATGTATTTTTTAAATTTTAAATAATAAAATGTGATGTCAATTGTTGTGGGATGTGGACAGAGATGGGGGTTGAGTTTTCCACAAGAGAATGGAGTATCTAAGAGGGGTCCAAGGGGGGGGATTATTTATGGGTATTAATCCAAACCCATATTCCTAAATTTTATTATCATTTGGGAAAACTTATATTTTTTGGTTGAGTGTATGAGATCCCAATCATTGAATACCTATTAGAGGGTGGGTGTAAAAGTCACACCCCATAGTTATTGGGAGCATGGGTTTGAAGTACAATCAATATTGGGTAGAGTGAGTAGTCAACTATCTTGGGAAAATATAGGAAATTTTTATGGGAAGAATAGGAAGTTTTTCACACTCATGTTTTGGCATGAACAACAAGCAAAGAACAAGAAGAAATGCATGGTAGCTGGAGCAAGAAGGCTGGGTGAATTTTGGAACATGTTGGAGCATGTTTGGAGTGTTGTGGAGCTAAAGATTAAAGAACCGGGTTGTTAGGACTAAAGAGTGAACTCCTATGTGAGTTGCATTGTAACAACAAGTGATTGTTGTTGTTTTTACTGATATTTTTTCTAGCAATGAGTTCCCTTGAGTTCCCAACAAAGAGATTTGTGGTTACATGTGCCAAAGAGACCCTGACGAATAAGATGTCTAATAGACTAAGAGCAGTGAATGGGTACATTCCTTGGGTTGGGCAGGTCAAGAGAAAGAGATCTAGAGGAAATTCGGGATAGTTGTTGGAGAATACCAATGGGTTATGGGAAATTTGAGTTGTGAGTGGATAGAGAGAGACACCCTTTTCTTGTGGATTCCTAGCCCCAACTTGGGGGTGACTTATTATTGAGATCTGGAAAAGCAAGTCTATGGTTGGGTGGAATGTTTGTCCCAAGTAGTTGGTTGCACAAGTGTTTTTGAAAAGATAAGTGTTTATCTATTTTATGAGTTATTTCATGAGTTTAATTGTTGTGCTTAACTATGTGTATGTGAATGGTTTATTTGTTGTTGTGAATGAGTTTATTAGTTGCATTCATGGTCATTTCATCATGTTGTAGCTGCATATAGTTAAATGGTATCAGACAATAGTTAAATATGTGTATAACTCGTAGTTGATAAGCTATAGGAATTTAGTTAGTAGAATTTTTATTTTTTTTTATGTGTTTTTCTGCAAGTAATCTTCCTCGGTTAAGTTGGAGAATGTTACACATAAAATATCTATATATAATTTAATCACCCAATGTTTTCACTTTTTTACAAAAGTGACCAATTACAACCAGGTCACTAATCTGGTATGTGTAATCTTCATCTTAATATGGTCGCACCAACTTGTTTTTTTTGTGTGTGCATTACATCAAATAGTAGGCCACATTTTTTTCATTGCCCCATGTGCAATGACAACAAATACATCACCCACAACCAAAATTCAAAGTATTAATCAACATATGTTTGTTCAAGTTTGAACATTAAGTTGAAGAATCCAAAAAAACATATCATTAATCCATAACGAGCCCATTAACGAAGTCACATGCCTACCCTAACAACATCGAAAGCTCAATATGATCCAGTGAAACCATGGACTCTTGAATGTGCATCTCTTTCCATGTCAAAATTGGATGTGGCCCCTTTGGATTAAGAAGGACATATTTCTGTTTTTTTACATTTCCATCATTTTCACATTGATCAAGTGCACATCCCTATGTATCAACAAAAAATCCACAAGATCATGCATACTTTCTAATGTCAATTGCAAAGATGTCACCCATGTCTTTACTCCAAATAGAGTATAATTCCCTCATTCCAGGTATAGCTTCACAATACCAATGTGTGGATCTATTCGCATTGCCAAGTCCAACATTCCAAAAGAACTGCATCATATTAAATCTCAATTATATATTGTTTGCTAAGAATTTGTTTAAAGTATGTTGAAAATTTGAGCTTCAATTTTCACACTCTAATCTCTTACCTATGCATTGACCTTGCATGTTTTTGACCTTCATGACCTAAATGAAATTTACAATGGTTAAATGTTTCATCATATTATTTGAGTCTAGTTGCATCAAGAATCATTTTCTACCTCATGACTACTCATTTCACACAAGCACTTGCAACATTGTGTTCACCCTTTCTATGCCATGTGTCAAAAATGCTCCAAGTATATCGAACCCTTGTATCCTTATGAAGCCAACTCAACTAGTAAAATGAGTGTGTCGATTTGAACTACCCGACACACCCATTAGAACAAATTATTTATAAATTATATTCCATTCTTTTGGAATGATCCATAGATCAACCCAAAGTAATGTTGAAAAAATAGTGTTGTGCTCACGATCATCACTGGCATAAAAATGGTACTCGTTAATCACATCACATGATTGTAGAGTGTTATCCTTGCTATCAATTCTCACTTATGCATGCCTATACAAGACATGCACAAATTTAGACACATGCACATACAAGCCATCCATTAGTGGAACTTTAATTATAGTGCACAATACCATGGAAAATTAAAAAGTATATGTGTGGAAACTACACATAAAATCCCTGAAAAAATAATTCCTTGTCAAAATGATAGTAATCACTTTGTATCTCTCTCTAGGGAGAAATTATATAATTATTGGTTAATTCTACCACTGATAAGAATGTTCCCATCTTGAATTCCTCGTGATATTTTATGAGTTGGGAAGCTTGCCACCTAGACCTATGAGAGTGTTTGATATATTTATAAATCTAGTTTTGAAACTTCCCCATGAATTATGAAATAGGGATATTCTTCTCAAGAAATTCAATCAAATTAGAGGCCGCACTTAAAGAAGAGGACAAATTCAAAGTAAAATACTCATATCTCCTCTATATGACCATGATATCTAACAATCCATATTCCACGGTGTTTGGGATCCATAGGAAAATCCTTATGGATGAATGTTAGATTACCAAATTGGGGCATCTTCTTCCACCTACACATGTTTTACTTAAAAAACATCTTCAATATTCCATGTACATAATATCATTAAAAATAAATTACACCATGTGGGAGGAGGAGGGTCACCTTACCAATGCCTTTTGCAGAAATATATAAATATGCCATAATAGAGCTAGAAATAAACATGGTTTCAAACAACAAGTTTCATGAACTATGTTGGTCCTAATATAACATGATTTCAATTTGTTAAACATTATAATCGAAACTTTGACACAAGGATTATTTTCTTTAAATTCCTCAAATCGTTCAACTTTTGTCATCTCCATAGCATGCTTACAATGCTCATTATACATGCCTCTATATGTAATCATTGCCATGGAAAATTCTTTTTATATAGTATATCATGATAATGGGTTTCCCAAAAATCTACCACCTCGCCTCTAATGCCTTCTAGAAGTCTATCTCATAGGGCTTCCGACAATAAGACTCCAACAAGAAGGTTCATCCTTTTTATTTATATAGACCTCGATTTTAGTATGCCTTTGCAATGTTTTTCTATAAACAAGGAGCAATTTTGACATCATTGTCACCATTCAACTTCTTGAGGTCCCTAGTCCCACAACAATAGTTGTAATTTTCCTATGAGTAGTTTAGATATCAGGTTTTCTTGATTTTCCAAACAAAGAGAATGACTTTGATACATTTTCTAATATATTCCCATGTTCCTTTGCATGTTTAGCGTCTTCTTAAAACCAAATAGATTTGTTGCCCATTTTATTTTTTTGTGTTTATCAATCCATGTAGGATTTGAGCTTGTGTAATCATTGGATTTTGATTTAAAAACAACATAATAATGTTACTGACCTGATCTCTAACTCTCTAATCAAAGCTCGGGTCCCCAAATTCTTCTATTGTGTTTGCATCCAAACTTTCTAAAATTTTCCACCCCTTTCAAAACCACCGCAAATCCCAGTTATTCTTACCCAAAAGGGGACAAGGTCCTACAGTGGCTCATTAGATTGTATCCTTGCATATTCCCATCAATTTTGTATGCACATGTGTTATATATAAAACATAACATAAATAATAAACCATTGTATAAATCAAAACTATGAGTATGTTTTTCTGGGCATCAACACCTTCCTTTTTTCTTTTGATTTTGCTAGTTATGAAATTTTGGCCAAGAAAATGGGACCCCTCCTTTGACTTGAAATCTTCTTCAATTACCTATGAGACTGCTCTTTTGTTTGACCTACACTAAATATTTTCATTCCCCTCTGATGGACTTGTTTTATCCTTCAAGCTTGGTTTGTTTTTGTTTGAGTCTAACACCTAGACATTTTTGGTCAATTGGAAGAGTTCTCATGAACTTCTTCGATGCACAAGAATATTTCATAAGAACATCCCCAGTACACGTCGGAAAACTGCTTTTAAATTTCTCTGGTACGCTGTTTTGGCCACCAGATGAGTTAACACTTTCAATTCTAGTAAGCACCAGAAGATTTACTAGCAATTGCTTCGGTACTTAATTTTTGGGCTCAGTCGAGTTGTTAACTTTACCTCTGGTGCTATCAGAGGAATTTCCCCCAAATCCTCCTATAAAAATACCATGAATCGATGGACTTCTTTCCAAATTCTTCGGTACACTAACCCCTTCATCAGAGGACTTATCACCATCTCTTCTGATTTCACCAGAGAAGTTTCCACGATCCTCACCGATCCAACCGGAAGAGTTCTGGGAAAGTATTCCAATCCATTTAGCTTTTATCAACAAAATTCCCAAATTTTCCTCTGGTACACTCCGGAGGAGTTACCACTAATTCCACCAACAAAACCGGTGGATCTCACAACAAAACCTCTGAAGAAGATAAACTTCTTCTCATGCTCTACTTCTAATCTTCTCATATGTCTCAAACCTCACACCTAAAAAGTTATAAAATTAAGCCCACAACTCCCCTCTTCCTACCTTGCATTTTGATGCTCTTCGCTAGAGAAAAGAAGAAATGAAGAGCCCATCTTGCACTAAGAACGAGCTCCCGTGAATCTCCTCTTCCTCCAACCCATTCTACCATATGCGTGTCTTTGACTGCCAAGTAATCCCTAGCTACATCATTGCCTTTTTGTCATTTTATAGCTTTGTTGTATTGGTTTAATGTATAGGGAAAACCCTAAGGAATAGACTCGATGTCCTCCTTTTACTGTAACCACCCATGATGCCCTAAGCCCTAATTTTTCACTCCAAATTTTTGAACCATACTCCTTTGGGTTACCTCTCTAAGACTTTTTAATACATCTTCTGTGAAAGGGACCTCACAAATTTTCCTAGCTTTCCCGGTCTTGAAACCTGTTGGATAATCCACCACCCACTTGGCCTCATACTCTTCCTAGTCTCCAACACAGTTTTATTTCATGAATATTAGGATGGTTTGAGATAAGTGCTAAGGCATGATCTATCCCTAACATGTCCCTCGTCTAAGCCAAAAATTTGGGCAATCATAGCTAGCACAAGCCCTAATTCTTGGGAAAGCTTCACTCTACCATCAATGATAACCCCTTCTCAAAGCAAAGTAGTGCTCTGAGCTTGTTGGGACTCGACCAATCCACATCCAATATGTAATGTTACCAAGTGGTTTTGCTTGGAACATGTTAAGTTTTAGTGTTTTCTGGTTGTGGAATTTTGTCAAACTGTTTGTTGATTTAGTCTTCTTGAGTTGCGTTGGGATTTATGGTGATGGATTTTTTTGTGTTTTCAGCAAGTAAATGATAGACATATGACAACAATAGATACACAACAAGATATAACACAATAGATAGCCACAAATACCTCAGATCTGATTTTATTTATCATAAATAGCTAACCTCCATACAATAGAAGAGCATATATGGATCATAGATAAAATAATAATGAATGTGGTTGATAATGGATCCAAAGTACAAAATAAAGATGAATATATAGGCTTCCAAAATCCTCCCCAATCTGGCTACCAAAGATCTATAAGATCCAACCTTTTCCCTTGTTGTTGGTGATGTCTTCTCTATGCAAAGTATGCCCTCCCTGGCTGAAGCAAACTAAGAATTCGGCCTCCTATATTTGAGCCTCCAAATAACTAAAACCAACTTTCAAAATGTAGATCAGGGGACAGAAAACCCCTATGATGAATCTCCTAGTTGTTGGGAGTGATCTCCCACTCCAAGTCACTGGATCCACTAAGAACATTGTGCCCTCCTGAAGACAAATACGCCCCTCTGGAAGATAGAATGAATATGTTGAACAATTCCCTCACACACTGATGCAAAAATGCGCTAGGGTGGTAGAAAATACTCTGGGAAGGATCTCTACTAAATATATAGCCACCTCTAAATAGATCAAAGCCTTCTTCGTCCAATGATGTGCCCAACCTACTGGAAACCACTAAAATTGTGCCCTGCTTCCTCAAACTTCCTATGGACTGAATAGAAATTGAACTAGAATGGTGAGGGAGGAATATTTCACCTCTTTGGCCAAGATTGGATCAAGAACATGAGAATATTTCACTCCCTTGTTGATCTCTAGGGTTTATTCAGTCAAAAACCCCAAGTACCATGGGCTCTCTAGCTAAGAATCCAAACATGAAAATATCAAACAACGTAATGAGAGAATAGAAGCCCCTGTCTCTCTTATATACCCATGTTCATCTTTTCTCTCCAAGTGACTTTTACTTTATTTTTAATATTCCTTCACAAAATCACTTTATTAATTAATTAACTTTTTTTCTTCTAAAAATTAATTTATTTGTCCTTATGGCTTCTCCAGCCACTTAAAATCACTTCTCATCATCTTATCCTGTAGTGATCTTCCTCCCGATTTCGATGAGCTATTATACTAAGAGTTTTCTTCAATTATTATGCCCAAAATGACCTCCTTAGTGAATTTAATTAAAATATGCTCCATAATAACTCAAAATTATGGAAATAGTCGAAATGCAACAAAACCAAAGATAAGTTGTGTGGAATGGATCCTGATGATGAAATATGATGAATGATGTAAGTTGGTTCCAATAAAACCCCTCAATACCTCCTGACATCACTATCACCCCCAATTGGATACTCTCACAAGCATCCCAATTTGTAACATAAGTAAGTCTAAAAATGGGGACATTATAGTCCTCCATGCTCGATTATTGCCTGTCCTCCAACAATAACTAAATCAATCTATGTATGATACCAGGGTCCCATATCCACCTATGTGACATGCAGTATGATCCCATCAAAACATGGTCCCTCCAAGTGCTCACCATGCATGCCACCTGAATGGTCCTGATGAAAATAATGATCATGTGTAGTAGATCCTTGGTCAACTCCTCAAGCAACCACTCCACTCGGATCTCAACTCCATCAAACTCTGTACTACCAAGCACTCCAATCCTTGGATCCCAAATCAAGATGTGAACTGTAGTGCCCTGCAAAGTATAGTCCTATAAGACCTCAACACTAAGAGTCTCCTAAAGATCCCCAACCAATGAACCAAGTAAATAGAGTATCCATCCCTCAAGTAATCTCTCATCCAATCCAATCTCTAAGCTACTACCTCCAGTAGTATTTGGATCCCCTGCTAACCAAAAGGATGATCGACTGATATACATGATCCTCAACCAAGCTGACCCATCCTGCCACATAGCATCCTCATCTCGACTTGCTCTCAAATTCCCCCAACAATGGAAGGAACCAATCATGTAAGTCCCTAAAACTCCCATGCACTCTAGAAGAGCAACAACCCCTACATTGCATAACTGTGATGGTTCCATACCATATATCTCGGTGCCTACTAAACTGTGATCCTTCGGTTGTAGAATATTGATAGCTATGTTGTCTTGTCCATGATCACTAAACTCAGCCTCTCTACCAACCCACATTGTTGCCTGTGATGTCCCATGCTCCAACAATATGCTTATGATGGTAGCCCTACTATATGTCTCTAGTGCACCAAGGTTGAGAGAATCTAGCATACTCTCGAAACTCAACATTGAAATCAAGCCCTGACTCATGATGTTGACATACCAAACATGCCTCCATATGCCTCCTAGCATCACCCTCTAGATCCTCCAAGGAGAATCTCCCTCTGACCTCCTGATGAGTCATGAAATGGCCAAGCTATCCAACCATAGGTATGTCATGTGCGATCCTTAATATCTATGATGCTTCCTATTGCTACCATGCATCCTACCAACTAACCTCATAGACCTCATTAGAAGCATCTATCCATATCTTCTCCCCGTACTCATCCCATTGAGACTCTGAACCTATATCCACCTTTGGAATATCATCTATCCCATGGTTGAGGATGCTCTCCATCACATCCAAAGCCTCATCTGACTGTCTCGGAAGAACATCCCTTATCTTGTTGTATATAATGAAATATCCCATGTCAAGAGGTCTCTGCCTAACAACTCTCCATGTCTCACGCAACTATATGTAGAATTGGGAAGTGTCATATGCATTGGTCAATCCCAAAGGCTTGATCAAGAATTCGTCCACTAGCACCCATGGTGAATAATCGTTTGTACTCCTCACTAATCTCAAACCATTGGGTAAAATAGTAGGTAACTCCACAAACTAATAGTCAATCACACTCCCTCCATCATCACTCATATGATTGCGGTTACTAAGAAGGTGATCTCCCAGATCCATGTATTGTTGCAAGGGAGAGGAATATCCATGCTCCACTAAGTATGTCTCATCCCTGCATTCCAATGCATCCCCCTAGATCCCAATGTACACCTTTGCATGCTCCGGTGAGCTACCTCTCATCATTGTATGCCTCTGTATACTCATGCAAGCTCTTGTATCCTCTTGCATCATCATGTATTCTGGGTGTACTATTGGGTCAACCTATACATGTAACTCAACCAATCCTACAACCCAAATGGAAGTGTCCTCATAACTACCCCTGGCCCTGGAATCCCTAGGTGTATGTGTATGAACAATTGTCTTAGAACCCCTCATGAATGGTGGTCATGTGACACCTAGACATCCTCCTGTGTCTCTGGATCACATCTCTCCATAATCATTAGTGATTCTGAGTACTCCTCATGCTCCTACATCAATTAACAGTCCTCTAACAAACCACCAACATCCTCTATCGGTGTAATTGAAGTATATATATGACTCTCTATTGAGATAGATGTGATGGATCCCTGACTAGTCTCCTCAAGGAGCTCCTCTAATATGGACTTTGATTCTTGAAGGGTTGTCTGTGCGCCTTCCAAGAATCCTTGTGTGCTTACCAACTCATGAGTTATTCGGTCCACCTCAGTCTCCTTATCCCTCAGTGCCCTATGATACATCTTGCCCACCTCCAAAATGTAATCTCTATCCATAAGTAATTGTTGGTAGTTGGTCCTCATCACAACCACTCTCTTCTTGAGTGTTTGGAAGTCATCAAGGGAAATCTCTCCATCTGAACTACATGTTTCATTGAGGCCCTCCAACAATACTCTGCCACCAATGTGTATGTATCATCAATGTGTCTAATGGTTTCCATGATCATGTCCTCTCTGACTCTCAGTTGTCTTGACAAGTGTCATCGCTCTCGATCACTATCTTGTTGAGGTTTTGCCTCATCCACTGCTAATGTCAACATTGAAATCCCCATCAACACACTCCTTAAGAGATAAGGCATTGTATTTTCCATTGTTTGTTGTGCTACTGAACCCTCTTGTATGCCATTGTACATCATCACCTGCGACTACCTCCATATGAACCACCCTGTATCATGTATGTAAAACTCTATCCTCATATGCACTCACCCTACTAATATCATATGGTCGTCCCGGCCAACAAGGAAATCATCCTCATCACTATAGACTGGTCCTAGAAGTAAGTATCCCATCAATTTGTCGGTCTCCCCAAACGAGGTGACTCACTCTCCCCATACCGATAAGTATGTATATATTCATCTGGCTCCAATTCATGCCTCTCCTCCTGGGCCTACAGTTCCATATGTCCCTTGTGTTCAATCACTACACAAGGCTCCTCTACCATATCTAGAATGCCATTGATATCCTCATGTGTCATGGCTAGTATAGGTCACTGAGAAGATGAGAAATGTGTCACACTCAACTCCATATAAATCTCATCATCTCCCATGCATGAAATTGTATCAACACCCAAAGGTGGATCACCCAATATCCTATACTCATCATGCCAAGTTGTTTCCACAGATGGATCATCACAAATATCCCTACTATGGTGAGGTGTTGAATCCTCAAGACTGTATGATCGGGAAACTAAATCACATGTGAAATCATCCTGACTCTCTAATTGTCCATCAAATGTGCAGAAGTCTTGGAACTTCTCTAGTGAGGCATCTAAGGTTGCATCCTCATACACATCCCCCCTCATCATTGTCATAGTTCACCTCAATGTAATGCACTCTCCCTTTACCCTTGCACCTGTGATCTGGCTCCCAAGGCTCTTTGCAACTATGGCAAAGTTCCATGCTCCTAACGGTTGTAGGATCAATCTATGCTCCATTCAGTTTGCTAGCATGTGGTGATGTATCTACTTCCCTGACTGCTTTGGCTCTATTTTCCTTTGCTATACTGCTCCAATAGTTGACGTCTCCCATCTTCGTAGCCCATAATGCAACCTCATCTATGCTCCACCTAGGATTTTTTATGGATACAAATTGTCGGAATGTTACTTGAGCCATGAATGTCTCATTAAGGGCTTGATATTCCTCATCACAAGATCAAAATACATTTCTCCTCTAGATATTTATCCACTCATGGAAGGATCTCTACTGGATATTTATCCACCTCTAAACAGATCGAACCCTTCTTCCTCCAATGATGCACCCAACCTGCTGGAAACCACTAAAATTGTGCCATGCTTCCCCAAACTACCTCTGGATTGAATAGAAATTGAACTAGAATGGTGAGGGATTAATATTTCACCTTCTTGGCCAAGCTTGGATCAAGAACATGAGAATCTTTCACTCCCTTGTTGATCTCTAGGGTTTATTCAGTCAAAACCCTCAAAATCCCCAAGTACCATGGGCTCTCTAGCTAAGAAGCCAGACATCAATATATCAAACAACATAATGAGATAATAGAAGCCCCTATCTCTCTTTTATACCCTTGTTCATATTTTCTCTCCAAGTGACTTTTACTTTACTTTTAATATTCCTTCTTAAAATCATTTTATTAATTAATTAACCTTTTTTCCTCTAAAAAGTGATTTATTTGTCCTTATGGCTTCTCCGACCACTGAAAGTCACTTCTCATCATCTTATCATGTAGTTCTCTTCCTCCCAATTCTGATTAGCTATTACACTAAGAGGTTTCTTCAAGTATTATTCCCAAAATGACCTCCTTAGTGAATTTAATTAAAATATGCTCCATAATAACTCAAACTAACGGAAATCGTCGAAATGCAATGAAACCAAAGACAAGTTGTGTGGAATGGATCCTGATGATGAATGATGTAAGTCGGGCCCAATAAAACCCCTCAATACCTCATGATATCACTATCACCCCCAACTGGCTACTCTGATAGGCATCTCAATCTGTAGCATAAGTAAGTCCAAAAATGGGGACATTACACAATACTTAGCCATTTTTTAGTTTTGGAGTGCACCGACAAAGTTCCTGTGAAACTCGTCGGTCACTACACCTCCATTTCAATGGTCTTCTTCACATTAACGTCGATAATTACTCATACGTTCGGTAGAGTTCACCGTAACTCCATTGATCTATTAATCATATGTTCAGCATGATTCATAACATCAACGTTCGTCCCCATTCCGCGTTCCAATGTTGTTAATACAAATGCTTTCAGTAGCACGTCAGAATAGTCAATACTAATTCCTTTGGTTTACCGACGAACTTGCCACCAACTACTTCGACCCCATCGACAAACTTCATAATATTGGCTCTGGTTCTAACCTTAAACTCTGGGAAAGTTACTATGAACTACATCCATACTAAGTTTCACTTATCAATGCACTTAGTAAGACCTCCGTTGGTTCAAAACGGTGAATTTTCCACCATCTGATCCGGTACATACTGGAGCACTTTCTATCTTTAGTGTTGGTTCCACTTTTCTTCATCAACCAAGTTGGCATCAACTTGATTGATCCACTTGGTTTTCTTCCCAATCTAAGCTCGACTCCCTTGAACTTTCACCATGTCTCGGATCATCTTATCTTATTCAGAATATGACTTCCCCCCTCAAATTGACTCGAGTGATTCCTCGGGTACCAGACACAGGTTTACATTGACGGATTTATCTCTAACATATTTTTACTACTCAAATATTCAAGTTTTATATGTTTATAGGAATTGATGCTTCATGTTTACTTTCTTGCCATCTTTTACTACTAGTTTTATACACTAATTATGATTGTGTGTCACAGGTTCAGATATGTCACTGCGCAAGAAGACAACCAGCAAAGTACCCACAACAAAAGCTTATGGTGTCGATGTTTTGGTAGTTGTGGGAGGAACTTTCCTCTAGACAACCTTTCTTAGAAAAGAAGAAGATTATGGAAGTCCAAGAAGAAAATTGAACATCGAAAGAATACCCCAAAAGAGAATTCATCCCACAAGGAAAAGAATAAAGTGGAAATAAGATCTCCAGAGAAGAAGTTGGCCCAACTAGGTGACTTGGAGACTATAAATAAGAGAGATGTATAGCTCATTTGGACACACACACACTCACTCTTTGATGAAGAAGAAGGCACAAGTCTAAGGAGGAGGAGAAGAAGATGTGGTGCAGCAGTATCTGAGGTTCTTGGTTATTCTCGGTGGTGGTTGTCTCTTGTGCGCTATCTCTTCGAAGAGGTGCGCTCTAGTTGTATGGTGTTGTTGCTGCAACTGGGAGCATTGGCTTGTGTGCTAGCCTAGTGCTAGGGTTTCTTTCTTGTTTGTTTCTCTTGAGATATGGTGTATGGTTGGACTATTGTGGTCGAAATCTATTTAAGAAAGGTTGGTTGGGTTTTTCCCCCATTCGGGGTTTTCCCAGGATAAATCTCTTGTGTTCTTTTGTCTCTTTTTTATGCTTTTCTTATTGCTCAGTACATGATTATATATGTGTGTGTGTGTGTGTGTGTGTGTGTGTGTGTGTGTGTGTGTGTGTGTGTTAATGTTAAAGAATTAAAAGAACGTAGGTAACTCTATTGCTCTGTAAATAAAGAAAATCTAACATGGTATCAGAGTTGGTTACCTTCAAAATAGTTTGACCACTGGAAGGAAGATCGTTTGCAGCAGTACCTTGTCATTGCACTGAAATACTTTGTCAAGACAGTTGAGCACTAGTTCCAAGGCGTTGGGACTCATATTTTCACAGAGCAGTGAGCCATACCCTAGTGCACCCCCTGCAACTCTCTGTTTGTAGTTTGGTGAAGGTTGAAAAATTGAAGTTTTTCAGATCTATGGTTTCTACCAGCAAAGATGTCAACCAATATGAGATTTGAAGATAGATTCAATGGATAATATAACTCCATATCCTAGAATCATAGATTTCTCCTTATTCAAGAAGAAAATGAGCTATTGGATCATGTCAAGCAAGTGCTTCTAGAACATGAAGATGAAGAAGCCAAAACAAAGTTTAGGAAGAATGAGATCAAGGCCAAGAGGATCTTGATAGACTCAATAAAGGATCATATGATACCTAATGTATCATAACTGAAGGCACCGAAGGAAATGTTTGATTCCCTAACCAAAATTTATGAAAGTAAGAATACCAGTCGAAAGCTTACTCTAAGGCATCAACTCATAAACAAGTCAATGAACAAGTCAGAAATAGTCGTAAATTATTTTATGAGCATCTCGTTGATCAAGGACCAGTTAGCAGCCATTACAGATCTGATAGATGACGTTGAACTAGTGACTACTACACTCAATGGATTCACGTCCTCTTGGGATCCATTCATTCAAGGGATTTGCGCTAGAAGCAAATTTCTGAAGTTTAATAAGTTATGGGTAGACTACACCCAAGAGGAATCCAGATTGATATCCAAATCATAGAAGACAAATGATGATGAAAATCAAGCCCTTGTTGCTCAAGTAAAGAAAAGGAAAGAAAGGGAAGAAGGCAGTCCGAAGAAATCTAAGAGATCATGTTATAAGAAGGATTCATCAAAGATTAGATGCAACAGCTGTAAGGAGATGGGACATTTTGCCGCACAATGTCCTCTTAGACATGAAAAGGTAAAGAAGAAGCACCATGCACATGCAACTGAAACTGAAGAACAGAAGTCAAAGGATGAAGAGTATGTCTTCTAGCCAGTGGTGCTTCCAAGCACATGACCGGGGAGCAGGAGAAACTATAGAAGACAACTCAAGTGGGACAACAGCAACTAAACTCCGGGTTATCTTGCAAATTCCATGGAGATATTATTGTTCGTGTCTCTTGTTCTGGGAAGGTCATGGATAATAGCTCTCAGAAGGAGCTATAACAACGGTTGCATGAGGCAACATATTAGATGGTCTCAAGGTAAGACACGAACAGACCATCTAGACATAGAGCTATGTACATGAACATACACATCCATGTAACAAAGGAGAAGAGGATGAAGTCAAAACCTTCTGGAGAGAAAGGTACTTTTTCGGGATACATAGTATCTCATATGGAGATTAATTGTACAGAGCAGACGGTTCCAAAAATGACCATACAAATCCCTGTAATTCACTTGATCACTCTTTAGATCATTAGGAAGAGTCAGTAAATCCAGAAGAGCATACCCATGATCGTTGCAGTGACCAGGAAGAGACTAGCATGGTCCTATGATACTTTACAGGATGCAAAGGGGATACAGATATATGGCATGGATGAGCCATATCATGAGGAAGAGAAGATGGCTCCACCAGTGATGAGGTAGGCATCCCTACCAAGTATCAGCTCAGAAGGAGCTCGATCTCAGAGGGAGTCAACCCTCAGGATCCAGTAGGGAGGAGAAACCTCCCTAGGATAGTTGATTGGAGATCAAACTTCAGAGGAGGTCAACACATGCAGAGGGAGCAGATGACTCCGAAGATTATATAGAATCAGAGGGAGTCAATATTTATAGGGAGCATGCAGACTTAGAGTGAGCTTGATCTCAGAAAGAGTTAGTGTCTTAGAGACTTTCATTCAGAAAGTATTCCTCTACAGATTCAGATGGTAGAGAGAGATGTATTTCAGGACTGACAGACATATGACATGAGTTGAGAAGGATAGATCAAAGCTTCAGAGGCTTCGAGGAGATATGGGACCTCCTGGGAGGATTCCCTTGATTTAGTAGATCTTGATTCAAGGACAAAGGAGGTAACCAGTCAGAAGGACTAGGATATGGATTTTGCCTCAGTTCTAGAGAGAGCAAGAGACCACACAAGTTTTCCAACTATGTGGCACTAATGAGTAAGATCATTGATTTAACACCTTCCACTTTTGAGGAAGATTCTAAGAAGAAAGTGTGCGAAAGGATTCCATGATGGAAGAGTATTAGTCCGTCATGAAGGATGATGTGTGGAAAGTGGTTATGAGACTAGAAGGGAAGTTAGTGGTGACTTCCAAGTGGATCTACAAGATCAAGCATGCTGCAAATGGAAGCATAGAGAAGTAAAAAGCAAGATTTGTGGCCAGAGGATTCTCCTAGCAAGAGGGAGAAGATTATGACAAGACACTTACTCTAGTAGCCAGAACAAGTGTACATAGAGCAACCACATGATACATGAGAAGGTGTCTCATGTTTTCAAATTGAAGAAATCTTTGTACATGCTCAAGCAGGCACCGAGGGAAGGATATGTCAGACAATTATTTTGATGAGCTTGGGGATGGTTTCCCCTTGATACTCGATGACCTGTTTCTATAGTGGATGAGAAGCTCACAAATGGGTGCAAGAGGGAACTCACTTCAGAGTTAGAAATGAAGGATCTAGATTTGATGGGATTAGAGGTGTGACAGAGCTGAGATTTTCCTTAGCCAAGGAAAATATATTGTCGAGATCCTACAGAGATTCGAGATGATGGACTACAAGTCCATGGCCACACCTATGATGACAAATCTGAAGCTCTCAAGTGATTCATCTTCAAATTTGGTGGATTCCATGATGTACAAACAGTTTATCAAATCCTTGATTTACTTAGTTAACACCAGACCGGACATATGTTTTGCAGTGAACACCTTGAGTCAGTACATGGTTGAGCCTAGACATGTACATTAGATAACAACAAAACATGTGTTGAGGTACCTATATGGTACGGTTGGATATGGATTGAGATATGTCTCGGATGGAGATGTGAAGTTGCAGGGTTATATAGACTCTAAATGGGAAGGGAGTGCAGTGGATCGGAAAATCACATCAAGATGTTGCTTCAAATGTTAGTGCCACTCAGTACAGTATAGGCAGTGTATATAGCATCTAGTGTTGCAAGTCATGAAGCAATGTGGCCTCGAAAGTTGCTTGTAGGGTTATTTGATCTAGTGTTGGATTCAACTTTGATATATGTGATAATCAAAGTTGTGTGAAGCATATAGTGATCAAATACCATTACATCTAAGACATGGTGCAAAAAGGAGTTGTGGAGATCTAGTACATATCCACAGATGAGCGGATAGCAGACATTCTCACCAAGCCTACGTCTAGAGTGAAGTATGAGTACTTTAGAGACAAGCTTGGCGTGATGTAGAATGTCCACCCTCATTGAGAAGAATGTGTGTTGCTTCTCCTCCTACCAGCTAAGCGCTTTGGCTAAGGGTTCCCTAGATCAATCATGTGAGGTGACTGAGGGGGTAATGCATTGTCGGACCCGATGAGAGAAGAAACATCACATGCATAGTCATGAGACTATGGCAGAGACTGTGTGTCTTTGGATAGTAGTTGTGTGCTACTACAGTGGTTGTGTACCACTCGCAATGATACTAGAAGTGATGGTGTATCATTGGATAGTAGTTGTGTGCTACTACGGTGGTTGTGTACCACTGGCAATGATTATGTATCAATGGACAGTAGTTGTGTGCTACTATAGTGGTTGTGGACCACTAGTAGTGATCGTGTATCATTGGAAATCAGTTGTGTGCTACTACAGTGGTTGTGTACCATTGGAAGTGATTGTGTATCATTGGACAGTATTTGTGTGCTACTATGGTGGTTGTGTACCACTAGAAGTGATTGTATATCACTGGACAATAGTTGTGTACTACTACTTTGATGGTTGTGTACCATTGGACAGTAGTTGTGTACTACTATGTTTTCGCAACAGATTGGATGGCATTGTAGTGGTTGGGTGCTACTAGTTGATTTCCATGGAGACTACCAAATCGCTTGGAAGTAGTTGTGTGCTATTGTTTGATCGTAGCATATTCGGGAGGACTATGGAAGTAGTTGTGAACTACTGGATTGCAACAATATTTGTGTACTACTGAACAGTATGGGTATTTGTGTGCTACTAGATGATTGCAGCATAGTCGTGGAGAGTGTGACGGACAATTTGAGATAATGACGGAATGGTAGTAGTTGTGTGCTACTAGTTTATTGCAAAGTAGTTAGTGGACTACTAGATGAAGACATTGTGGAAAGATACCTCCCTAGCTAAGAGGGAGTGTTGATGTTTTGGTAGCTGCAGGAGGAACTTTCCTCTAGACAACCTTTCTTAGAAGAGATGAATACTCTGGAAGTCCAAGAAGTTCATTGAACAGTGAAAGAAGACCCCATAAGAGAATTTGGCCCACAAGGGAAAGAATAAAGTGAAAATAAGATCTTCAGAGAAGAAGTCATCCCAGTTAGGTGACTTGAAGACTATAAATAAGGGAGACGTCTAGCTCATTTGGACACACATACACTAACTCTCTCATGAAGAAGAAGGCACAAGTCTAAGGACGAGAAGTGATTCGGATTTAGGAGCGGAACAAACTGATTAACAGACTGACTATAATAAACATTGAGATATGAAGAACAACACAGTTATCCAATGAACAATATCTTCTATTGAAAAAATGACATAGGCTGAAACTGTAAAACTACATAACTGAAACACTTGCTCGAATGGTGGTAGCTATATCTGAGAAGAGATGTGGCTGATACACGCATTCGTCTGGGCAGAAATGATTACAATGAGGCTCCAAAGGACTTTTTAACATTACTCATGAATGCCAAAACCATAGACATCCAAAAACCAAACCCTAGGAGATAAAATGCCAAAAGTTATGTGGGCCCCTATGGGTAAGTTGGTACCTCAACTTCCCGGGGTCATAACTTTTGCATACTACCTCTATTTTAGGCGTGTGATAGCCTGTTGGAAAGGTATTTTCGAGAACTACACATTACACCATCAAAATCTGACTCTGTATATAGTTTGACTTTGGTGAGCACAAAAAACATTGTTTAGGGCCCCAAAACGGCCCTGTAAGTACAAAAAGATGTGTTGACATGAAAACATACAAAACAAGCCAGGTGGATTAGGTGGGAGGCCACTGGTATCCACCTGAAAGATGTGTAGGGCTTCAGACAACCCCAGAAGTGTAGAACCCATAATTACAAAGAAGTACAGAAGAACGTGTTGAACTAAAAATTGTCAAGAGGAGCCAGTTGGAATAGGTGGGTGGCCACCAATACCCACCTGGATCAGTCCTCCCCCCTTAGGAAGAAATGGTATCCATTGCATTGAGCTCCCCCATCAGGTGAGGAAACTTGCATTGAATTTGGCCCCGAGTGAGACACTTTCCTTGGTGGAGGAGTTGCCCTGCCTTGACAACTCGATAAAGTTGGATCCTCTGTTGGTGAGTGCCCTTGACCTATGTGTCCACTATCTGATCAGTGGATCCCTGCTCCTTGCAGTCAGGGTTGAGATTTTTTGGTGTCATTTGTTTTGTGATCTATGAGATGTCCAATAATGGTGGAAAATATGGTTGAAGAAGGTCCACATTGAACATTGGGTGCAAGCGAAGGAAGGGTCGAGTGTTGAGATCAAAAGCATTTCTACCCACAACCTTGGTGATAGTGTAAGGCCTATAGCGAAGTGGGAGAAGCTTCTGATGGGTCCCTGTGAGATGCTTTTTCTGCAAATGTAACCAGGCCTTGTCTCCAACCTGAAACTGGTGCGATACCCTATGTTGATCATGGCGTTGCTTGTAATTAGCATTGGATTTCTGCAAAATCTCATGGACCTGTTAGCATATGTGTTGAATCCGCTCAATGAATCTGGTGGATTTGTCAGTCTTAGACTGAACATGGGAAGATTCTATTTGTGTGGTTGCAAGAGGTAGTGCAACATCGATGGGACCCAAGGGTTGGAATCCCATCCCCACCTGAAATGGGATATGGTCGGTGGAGCTATGGAGAGCCATGTTGTAACTGTGTTGAACATAGGGAAGACTCTCATACCATGTACACATATGCTTAGAGTTATACATGCGCAAGATGTGCACAAGCATTTGATTGACAAACTTTGTTTGGTCATCTGTTTGGGGGTGGAAAGCAGTGGGTTTAGTGATCTTGGTGTCCAACAGTGACCAGAGACTCGACCAAAATGTGTTGAGGAACCTGTTGTCCCGGTCGGAGATGATGTTCTGTGGTATCCCAAAATGGACCCACACTCGTTCGAATAATACCTTGGCAATATCTACCACTGTGATCTTCTTCTTACAAGCTGTGAGGATGGCCATCTTCGAAAACTGATCAACAAACACAAATACACAATCATTGCCTTGCTTTGTGGATGGAAGGACAGACATGTAATCCATCGAGATGGATTCCCAAGGCTTCTCGGGGGTAGGAAGAGGGATGTATGAGCCTTTCTTCTTGATGGTTGGCTTGGAAATGGCACATGCAGTGCAAGATCTGATATACTTGCTGACATCTTGTCGAAGTTTTGGCCAATAAAAATGTTTATGTAGAACGGCCAAAGTTTTCTCAATGCCAAAATGTCATGTTATCCGACTGTAGTGGGCTTCCCAAATCAGCTTTGCACGCTCGCTTGCAGGAACACAAAGATGGCTCAGATGGCATAATAGTGCATCGTGAATGTGAAAATTGATGACATTTGTGCCTGTACCCAAGAGTTGATAGGTGGTGGAGAAGTCTGGATCTTTTTGATAAAGTTGGGGACACTCAGATGCCTCATGTCGACAAGAATGGAGAACAATGGTGAGTGCAGCCACAGGAGGTATACTGAGGCAGTCAATGACATGATTTGTGCTCCCTTTCTTATTCTTGATGTTGAGATGGAACTTCTACAGGTAGGTGGACCACTTATGATGGTGGTCATTCTGCAACTTTCCCTGTGTATGTATGAACTACATAGGCTTGTGATCAGTGTGGATGATCATCTCCTTTCCCATAATGTAATGTTTCCATTGACACAGGATTGTACAATGGAATACATTTCCTTGTCATAGGAGGGGTATTTCCAGACATTATCTGAGAGTGTTTCACTATGGTATGCCACCTGGTTACCATGTTGAGTGAGAATTGCACCTACAGCATAGTCAAATGCATCAATCTCAATCTTGAATGGTTTTTGCAGATTGGGCGAGGACAGTACTGGAGCTGAGCATAAGAGATGCCTCAGATCATCAAATGCTTGTTGTTGTTCCTTCCCCCACACAAACGTTTCCCTGCCATCGTCCTTGGTCACTTGGCTGAGGGCCCATGCAATATGGGAGAATCCCAACATGAACCATCGGTAGAAGTTGGCCAATCCCAAGAATCTCATAAGCCCGGTTAGTGTGGTCGAGGCTGGCCAGTCATGGATGACTTCGATCTTAGTTGGGTCAACATGCACCCCATGCTCATCAACAATGTAGCCCAAGTATTGGACCATGTTCATGCCAAAGGATCATTTTTCCAAGTTGGCATATAGCTTGTGTTGTCGCAGAGTGCTCAAAACCTGTTGAATATGCCACATGTGCTCTTCCCAAGTTCTATTGAAGATGAGGATGTCATCCAAATATACCACCACAAAAGAGTTGGTGAAGGGTCTCAATACATCATCCATCAACCTCATGAAATCGGTTGGTGCATTTTTTAAGCCAAAGGGAATGACCAGTCATTCAAAGAGACCTTATTTAGATTTGAAAGTTGCCTTCCATACATCAATTGGTTCGATGGGAACCTAGTGGTAGCAAGACTTTAGGTCAATCTTGCTGAAGAAATTTCCCCCCTTGAGTTGTTCAAGAAGGTCATCAATCATGGGAATTGGGTATCGGTTCCTGACTATGATTTTGTTTAATGCTATGTAATCAATGTAGAGTCATCAGGTCCCGTCCTTCTTCTGCACTAGTACAATCAGGCTTCGGCAAGGGGAGGAGTTGGGTTTGATGTGCCCCTTTTGAAGAAGCTCTTGGATCTTACGCTTGATTTCATTAGTTTCCATCAGAAAGCGATGATAGACTATTCCATTAGGTAGAGGTGCACCAGGGGCTAAATCAATTGGATGCTTGACTTGGCAGTGTGTTGGTACCCCAGCGGGTGAGGAGAAGATGTCTCTGTACTCTTCCACGATCTTGTAAACTTGCTTCTGTTGCTAAGAGAAGCTCTGTGTAGAGGCCACGGATGTGACAGTGACCTTTTGCTTACTGTGAGCAGGGATCACAAAGAAGATGAAATTCACGGTCTGTGAAATGACCTTATTGCATTTCTTAGAAGAGATTAAGTAAATAGTAGTAGGCGGCGCTACCTCTGGTATCCTGTACAATTGTCTACCCAAATTAATAATAACAATGAGGGGCCTAGACTCATACACAACATGGCGCTTCCACAAATATGGTTGTCCTAAAATAACATCACGAACTTCAAGGGGAGAAATATCACACAATTCCTCATCTTTGAAATGCTTGATGTCGTAGGGCAGACAATAGTGTTGGCCGACATAGAGATCTCTTCCTTGGCGAAGCTAGCCGATGGTGTAAGGTTGTAGCTATAGTGTCGTCGGCAGGCCCAGTTGCTTGACAACCTCTGCTGAGACCAGGTTCTTCTGACTACCACTATCAACAATGAAATGAAGCGAAGCCCCCTTTACCCACATTTGTGAGTGAAATAGGCATTCCCCTTCCTCTGGTTCTTCTGCTTCATTTGCCTGGACTTTGGTGGTAGCGATAATGGCACTGGGTTCAGCATCCATAATCTGAGTCCCTCCTTTTGGATTTGATTCAGAGTCAGAATCAGCCTTTGACTCGAAAGCGTTCAGCTCAACCATGAGTGACTTCTTGTAGTGACATTCTTCAGTGTTGTGCCAAGGGTTTTTATGGTATTCACGCCATTTTCTCATGTCCTTCTTTGTCTTCTCATTTCCCTTCTTGTGTTGCAGCTTGGACTGATTGTCCTAAGAGTGGCCATCTTTGCTCTGTCCCTTCTTGTGTGGGTTTGGGTTTCCTTTTCTCTGCTTCGACTGTGAGGAGTTTGCAGATCCAAACTCTCGCCTCTTCTGCTTAAATTTTTGCTCGATCTTGACAGCATATCTATAAGTCGTACCCAATGAGGCGATGTCCAGAAACTCCATTTATGTTTGAATGTATCTATGAAAATAGCTGCGGTATCTGAGCACTAGATGTTGATCAGAGTCTTTGATACCAATTTGGTGTGTAGGGTATGGAAAATATTGGTGAAAACTTGTACTGTCTAGTCCCTTTCCTAATGCAAGGTGGTCCATCTGGTGTACTGGTCCTCATAGCTTCCAACAGGGTAGAATTGTTCTTTAAAGGCATCCCAGAAGGAATCTCATATAGGGGAAACCACAAATATTGTAGATTCCTCTATGACCCTTTTCTCAGAGTAAGTATCCCACCAATCCTTAACATGGGGGACGGCCTTGAGGAGTACAAAAGTAATATTTTCCCTATCGAAAAAATTGTGGACCGAAAAATACCCTTCAAGCAGATTCAACCATTTATCTATAGCTTATGCATTTATTATTCCTTCAAATAATGGAATATCAAAAATTTGCATGTACCTTGAAGGGGGTTCCATGGCTGCTTGATGAAGATGCTTCTCCTATGGGCAGTCGTCGAAGGATCTTTGCAAAGTTGTCCATCATTTTGTTCCTTTGTCGCGCAAGGGCTTCCTCGAGCAACATTTTAAAAGGATCTCCTACTCCATCATATTTCTTCTCTTCCCCCATGGGTTGTTGTCGGGCTCGGCATGACCGATATTGCAACGACTGGATTGGCTCGAGTCCCAACTTCTTGTACCGAGATCTTATTGGGGACATGCACGAAGAAAAATAAATGAAAAGCAGACCACTCTGATAACACTGATCTAGATTTAGGAGTGGAATGAACTGATTAACAGACTAAATACAATAAACACAGAGATATAAAGAGCAACATAGATATCCAGTGAACAATATCTTCTATTGAATAAATGACATACGTTGAAACTATAAAACTGCAAAACTGAAACACTTGCTTGAATGGTGGTAGTTATCTCTAAGAAGAGATGTGGCTGCTACACACATCCGTCTGAGTAGAAATGGTTACAATGAGACTCCATAGGCCTTTTTAACATTAATCATGAATTCCAAAACCCTAGACATCCAAAAACCTAACCCTAGGAGATGAAACGCCAAATGTTATGTGGACCCCTATGGGTAAGTTGGTACCTCAACTTCACGGGGTTGTAACTTTTGCATACGACCTCCATTTTAGGCGCGTGATAGCTCGTTGGAAAGGTATTTTCAAGAACTATGCATTATTCCATCAAGTTATGACTCATTTTATATTTTGACTGCGGTGAGCCAAAAAACCACTATTTAGGGCCACAAAACGGCCCTGGAAGTACAAAAAGATGTGCTGACATGAAAACATACAAAATAATCCAGTTGGATTAGGTGGGAGGCCATCGGTATCCACCTGGAAGATGTGTAGGGCTTCAGGAAACCCTGAAAGTGTAGAACCCACAATTACAAAGAAGTACAGAAGAACGTGATGAACTAAAAATTATTAAGAGGAGCTAGTTGGAATAGGTGGGTGGCCACCAATTTCCAATTGGATCAAGAAGAAGAAGACATAATGCAGCAGTATCTGAGGTTCTTGGTTATTCTTGGTGGTGACTTTCTCTTGCGTTTTATCTCTCTTAGGAGGTGCACTCTAGTTGTATGGTGTTGTTGTTGCAGTTGGGAGCAGTAGCTTGTGCATTAGCCTAGTGCTAGGGTTTCTTTATTGTATGTTTCTCTTGAGAGCTAGTGCATGGTTGGAATATTGTGGACGGAATCTATCTAAGAAACATTCGATGGGTATTTCCCCCATTTTGGGTTTTCCCAGGATAAATCTCTAGTGTTATTTTGTCTCTTGTTTATGTTGTTCCTGGTGCTCGGTGCATGATATATATGTTAATGTTAAAGAAGTAAAATAACATTGGTAACTCTACTTCTCTATAAATAAAGAAAATCTAACATCTGGAAGTAGGAGTCAACAGGGAGAAGAACATGACACCCCATGTGTAGTCTATGACGATACTACAAGACTCTTAGAGAAAGGGGAAAATCCACTCAAATGGGATGAGGTTTTTCATATGTTCAAGAAGCAAGACTTCCTCATGGATGTCGAAGATCATGATGAGCTCAAAATATTCAAAAATATCTAGAGGTCACATTGCATAGGGTAGTGGCTTGTGCAACTATTTTCTCCTGCATAGATGCAATCGCATGGATCCTCAATGATGTGGACCTTGACAATCAATAGATACTCAATGCTTACGAACAACCCATGGCGTCATTCCAAGTAGTCGATCTAGCCAAGTGTTATCATCTGGAAAAGGGAACTCAGTCACTAAATAATGAACTCCTTAGCAAGTTCCCACACAAAGTAAAGGACTTATTAAAAATATGGTACAAGCCAGACAAAACTTTCAATCTTAGAACATCTGTGTTGAATTTACTAAACAAACACTTAGTCAACAATAATATTTCAACCTCGAATGGTCATTCACCAATAATGCAAGTTAACTCATGCATTCAGCTGTAACTATGAGTAGAAATACAAACAACTAAGCAATCTAAAACTTAGTAGTGGAAAATAAATGAATAGTAGACAACATTCAACCACATATTTAACACAAGGATTTCTAGGTAATGACCCTGGAAAAATCCCAAAGGGAAAACCATTCAAGGAGAGATTCTTTCTTATTGAGCTTGCAGGAAAAATTTTGACTTTACAACATCATTCTTTTTCAGCAAATAAAATTGTACTTATTTAGAAAAATGTGACAACAATCCACTTCAATTTCATTGCCAAACCGTCTTGAAAATGGTGTCAGCTTACTATACGGCTTGTACGTCCCTGTACAATCAACACAACAACAAACACTTCCTCAAATTATGTGCCCAAATATCTGTTGTGCGGTCTTGTTCTGTACGTACAAGCTACAACAATAAATGTACCGAAAACTACCTCGAAATAGCTACAACCCTTGCCTTGATTTCTATGCATAAAAAAAATCATACGAACCTGCTCAATTCATATTGTATGACCTCATTTAATGTTGTATGGACCATAATTAAATGTTGAGCCCTTCTTGGGAAGTGTGTCTCCGATTCTCCTTGGGATGCATGCCAATCCTTCTTTATTGCTACTATTTTCCTTTCATCTCAATCTCTCTTGGAAAGTGTGCCTCTTCACATTCCCTCCAATCTCCCTTGAAAAGTGTGCCCCACCTCTCTCATGAGCTCATTTTATTTACTGATTAATGAGTAACCTCCCTAACCCTAGATCTCAATGGTTGAGATTCAATTTCACCCCACAAGATCAATGAACGTGACTTATTCTCACATTGAGTTTACTTAAATCACTTAAGTGACCTAAACTTTATAAAGTCACTTTTACTCATTAAATAATAAAAGACCCCACTTGAATTTATAAAATCACTTTATAAATTCAATTCACTAGAGAGAGACGTTTCCTTGGTCAATTATGCATGTTGGGCACCGCCAATGTAGAAGTACCTTTAAGCTACAAAAAACTAACACTCCCTCTTAGCGAGGGAGGTTCTTCTGGAACCTCCACCAGAATCTGTCTCCAACCTCATCATCTCATATGTTGTTGTAGATTCTCCCTCTAAACTAGAAGCCTCTGCTCTGTTTGAGCTGGAAGCCCCCTTTTCTACCTACACTAAACTCTGATATGATATGTCCATCCAAGACATGCTCCTAGGAGTCTCTTCACTCTCCAGAGCATCCAAATGTATCACCTCATACCAGTTGAGTTCTCTGAGAGTATTGGAAGAAGGTTGAGTCCCTAGTATCAAATCACTCTTCCAAGAAACCTGCTCACTCTCTAACACTCACACAGATTATGAATCAAAGAATCCACTGGATCCAACCATGGGTTGTTCCAAAAACATGTATAACCTCTTATACTAGACACCAAGCAATATTGTTGTGTCTAGAGTAGCTCCCTCTGGATACAAAAGCACCTTTCCATAGAAGAACAAAACTCCACATCCAACAACCTCCAAAGATGACACTAAGAGTAAATTTATTGGCGGATCTGGAGCAAACAACACCTCATTCACCTCCCGAAAACCTCGTGACTCTAGTTATAATCTCACACATCCAACCCCTTTCACTGCATTTCTGGTGTTAGCCCCAAAACCCACATAGTAGTCTGAGTTTATCTTTGAAAAACTAAGGAACACAGAGCTCATTCCCATCATATCTCAAGATGCACCATTGTCCACAAATCACACTCCGTTCTCCCCAAACTATGCACTACCACTGCTTGAAAGACCAAACATCAGAGAAAATTCATTCTTGAATTTCTCAGTAAACTTAGAAACCCCAATTGATGTCTGGTGAATATGTAATATTATAAGAATATAATGTTTGATATTGTTAGACACGTGAAAAAAAGATAGGCGTGAAGTATATTAATTCATCAATATGGTACAGATATAAATACATTGACGTAACCCTTGGATTCATATTCCTAGAGGTCTCTTGGAATACGAATCCAAGGGTTACGTCAATGTATTTATATCTGTATCATATTGATGAATTAATATACTTCACGCCTATCCTTTTTCCATGTGTCTAACAATATTAAACATTATATTCTTATAATATTACATATTCATCATAAGTAAACATTATGCAATAGAGTATAACCTTACTAATTTTGCACTATCATTTAAGATCTATTGTGACACATTGTCTAGTGGGCTATCCATGATAGTTTACAGACCGCATTCCTAAAGACAAGATGTCAAGATACTATAGTTTTTTTTTTATGTATCTTTGTAGACTAGTGTGATATTTCACACCATGTGTTGTTCATTATCCTTGATACCCAATTTTTCACACAATGTATGGAAGCATTTATGTACTCTTTCACAATCTAGTCCTTACCGTGGTGCAAGGTTGTCCATATCATATACATGTTGTCATAGTTTCGAACAAGGTAATACTCCTACTTGAGGGAAATGATAAAATCACCCTAAGTTGGTTCTATCTCATTTTCTCTAGAATCGACAAAAAGAAAATTCCACGCTATATTACCACTAGTGTTTGACATAGAAAAGGGAGCTTAAAAGTGTGATGGTAATATTTTCACTATTTGAAAAGTTATTAACAAATAAATAACCCTGTAACCAACATATTCATTCCTCCAAAGATTTTGTGTCTATTTTTCCTTGACATGGATATCAAAATTAACATGTATCTTAAATATTCTTTCTCCTCCAAACTAGATTGCTCAATAAAGATGCATTTGTCATTGTTAAGAGTCAACAAAGGATCAAGGTGAAATGAGACATCATCACATTCCAATATCACTCTAGGGATTCTTAAAGAAAAAACTTGATAGGATCTCCTCCTTCATCATATTTATTGGTGTCTACCATGTGAGGATACTTGGTCTAGCCATGAATGGTTTTTGAAGAATAAACTAGATCAAGATCCAACTTCCTCTACCTAACCTCTAAGGGGTATGCATGAAAAAAATGATAGAGGTTGAATGCTCCTCCATGTCAGTATTCTATAAGAGGTGTAGACAATGGTGCTAAGAGGAGCATGCATAAAAACAAGATAAGACACACTAGCTACATCTTCAGGAAATCAAGGTCATGTAACTCTCTTTATGCTTTCAGATCTATTCTTTCAAATTTAGTATGCTTTATTGAAAAATCACATCATTTGATGGGTTTACATATGGCATTGTTTTGTTAAAAAAATCAAAGTTGAA